>CAXHKU010000547.1:462500-470000 GCA_964017125.1 Flabesymbios commensalis
ATACATACATACATACATACATACATACATACATACATACATACATACATACATACATACATACATACATACATACATACATACATACATACATACATACATACATACATACATACATACATACATACATACATACATACATACATACATACATACATACATACATACATACATACATACATACATACATACATACATACATACATACATACATACATACAT
Source organism: Flabesymbios commensalis (assembly GCA_964017125.1). NCBI lineage: Eukaryota > Metazoa > Annelida > Polychaeta > Terebellida > Flabelligeridae > Flabesymbios > Flabesymbios commensalis. The sequence continues at coordinate 462,723 of CAXHKU010000547.1, forward strand.
ACATACATACATACATACATACATACATACATACATACATACATACATACATACATACATACATACATACATACATACATACATACATACATACATACATACATACATACATACATACATACATACATACATACATACATACATACATACATACATACATACATACATACATACATACATACATACATACATACATACATACATACATACATACATACATACATACATACATACATACATACATACATACATACATACATACATACATACATACATACATACATACATACGAGACAGGTTTGTGGGGAAAGTGTCTGTGGGGCACAGAACGTGGTAGAACTATGGGGTATTCGATCTCTGGGGCATAAAAAACGAACGTGTAGTATGTTCGTGGGGCATGTAAACGGGACGTTTACTATTTTCGTGGGGCATTTAAACTGAATGTTTCGAACGTTTCGCAAAAAAATATCTGCCTTTAGCTCTTGCAAACAGATTACAGTTGCACTGGTCAGCAGCAAGTTAGATTATTGCAACTCACTCTTTCACAATATACCAGAAAAGGATACCGCTCAGAACTGCCTTGCTAGAGTGGTCACCAAGGCCTCTCCTACGTTTTAGTCTTTCCATTCATATTCGAAAACAATTACATTGGCTTTCTGTCAAGTGTCGCATTTATTTTAAAATATGCCAAGTAACTTTCCGAAAATCTTAAAGACAACCAACTTGCACATCTAGCTGATTTACATGTTTGGCCAAAATGCACAAAATATCTACGCTCTAAAAATTCAAATAGATTTGTTGTTCCCCATATAAAAACAAGACTGGGTGAAGAGCTGCTGGTCCAGCCTTATGGGACGCTCTGCATGTGCCCATACGTAATGCCCAAACAATTTTAACATTCCGGAATCACGCCTATTTTATCTGGCTTTCCCAGCATAGCTCCTCAGCAGCCCGGCTCCCTGTTCACGAACCAGCTTTGGTCTGGATTATGACACATGATCATGCTAATGATTTGTGCTTGTGATTTGTATATATCATTCGGGGGACATGTAAATTGAACGTATAAATATTCGTGGGGCATGTAAACTGAACGCATAAATATTCGTGGGGCATGTAAACTGGACGTATATAATATTCGTGGAGCATGTAAACTGGACGTATATAATATTTGTGGGGCATGTAAACTGGACGTATATAATATTTGTGGGGCATGTAAACTGGACATATACACTATTTGTGGGGCATGTAAACTGGACGTATATATTATTCGTAGGGAATGTAAACTGGACGTATATAATATTCGTGGGGCATATAAACTGGACATATACACTATTTGTGGAGCATGTAAGCTGGACGTATATAATATTCGTGGGGCATGTAAACTGGACGTATATAATATTCGTGGGGCATGTAAACTGGACGTATATAATATTCGTGGGGCATGTAAACTGGACGTATATACTATTTGTGGGGCATGTAAGCTGGACGTATATAATATTCGTGGGGCACGTAAACTGGACGTATATAATATTCGTGGGGCATGCATGTAAACTGGACGTATATACTATTTGTGGGGCATGTAAACTGGAAGTATATAATATTCGTGGGGCATGTAAACTGGACGTATATAATATTCGTGGGGCATGTAAACTGGACGTATATACTATTTGTGGGGCATGTAAACTGGACATATACACTATTCGTGGGGCATGTAAACTGGACGTATATAATATTCGTGGGGCACGTAAACTGGACGTATATACTATTCGTGGGGCATGCATGTAAACTGGACGTATATACTATTTGTGGGGCATGTAAACTGGACATATACACTATTCGTAGGGCATGTAAACTGGACGTATATAATATTCGTGGGGCACGTAAACTGGACGTATATACTATTCGTGGGGCATGCATGTAAACTGGACGTATATACTATTTGTGGGGCATGTAAACTGGACATATACACTATTCGTGGGGCATGTAAACTGGACGTATATAATATTCGTGGGGCACGTAAACTGGACGTATATACTATTCGTGGGGCATGCATGTAAACTGGACGTATATACTATTTGTGGGGCATGTAAACTGGACATATACACTATTCGTGGGGCATGTAAACTGGACGTATATAATATTAGTGGGGCATGTAAACTGGACGTATATAATATTTGTGGGGTATGTAAACTGGACGTATATAATATTCGTGGGGCATGTAAACTGGACGTATATAATATTCGTGGGGCATGTAAGCTGAACGTATACTATATTCGTGGGGCATGTATGCTTAACGTGCAGGCTACTATATCCGTGGGGCATGTAAAATGAACGTGTACTATATTCCTGGGGCATGTGAACTGAATGTCTACTGTTTTCGTGGGCCATGTCCTTGGTATCATGCATGGCTACTCAAGTGTATACCAGTATTTTCCAAATATCACGCCGTACAAAGTAAACGATGTTGCTGCGACGTTGAATGTCAATGTCAATGTACCTCTTAACCCCCCAAACATCACTCTTTGGAAAGTTGTGAATTAAATTTCACAAAAATAGCCGTTACCCTCACCTAAAAAAAATGCCGTTGAAACAATGTTGGGTTGACGTTAGTCCACCTTCTACGATGTTGGACCAACGTTAAACCAACATTGATTCATCTTATTGCGTCTGATGGGGACTTCGGATATTAGGTTTTAAAGTAATTTTCAATAAGTATGAAACATTGCTGAAACACAATGTCCAGAACAAATCATAATAACAGAAAAGAGCAGAATGTGGCCTATTAACTGCGGATGACAATATGTACTACTTGTGTTTAATAACAAGTGGTTCAGGCTGGAAATGCTCACAAAAGTAAGCTTTTATGATGGAAAATGACACATTACTAAAATGGACAACACTTAATACATTAGTAAGATCACCACATTTACTATGCGTTTCGCCTTGCTAGGCTGCAGAAATGACATACAAAGTTTTCATGTACCGCTGACACAATAAAGCTAATTTCGTCGAAGATTTAAGATAATTAATTTTAAAAATACGAACTAAGTTCAATAAGTTTGACCACTTAAAGGGACATGCCCAGGTCTAAAATCATAAACAAATCGGTGATTTTAATGTAGCTTATTAATATGACCATATGATGTAAACATGCCATAGACTAGAACTGCAAAAGTTTTTAAATTTTTGTGCTGCGCACTTAACAGTTAGGCTAGATATAGAGACGAAATTCCCGTATTTCTTATTTTTGCCATGGTTGTCAATAATTAGAAATCAGGAGTTTTGTCTCTATATCTAGCCTAACTGGTGAATGCGCAGCACAAAAATTAAAAAACTTTGTTTACATCATAGGGTCATATTATTAAGCTAAAATGATGATTTTAAACCTGGGCATGTCCCTTTAAAAATATCTTTGTTGTTTTAAAAATAAGTATTTTCCACCTACAGCATAATTATGGCATGATTGGTCAGAAAGTGTTTCATAAGATAAATGTATCATTACAGCGGAACTGCAATTGATTTAAATTAGTGACCCGATCTAGCAGAATGAGTCGTACATATTTAAATATCGGAGATATTAACAGATCTGAATCTACACAAAATTACCTTTAAAATGGTATAGCACACAGCTCTATAGCATGGTATGGTTAGCTCTGAAAATATGACTCCGCCAATTGTACACAATTTTAAAAGAGCACACAATTGGATTAAAATTAAAGAAATAACATTAATATTCATTTCGACCCCATTTTAATAATAATGATTATTATTGTCAAAGTGTGACTTACAACTCGTGTTGCCAGATCGGGTGACATTTGTGCTATGCATTTCTGCTATGATCTTGATAAAGCGATACAATTCAACATGCGAGAACAGATAAGATCATACTAAATGTACAGGCCAGACCGTTCGGCCTTAATATCACTACATAGATACCTTATTACAGTTTGCGTTAAGTGTCTATGACTTTGATCTATACAGAATAAAAAAATATTAGATTGTTTGATTAAGTGATATTGAACTTTTATACATTTCCAGCCCAGCGATAATCAAAACTTGATAAGTAGAACTATTATAATAAAAATGAATCTAGATTCATATAATGTATTGTAACACTTCTAATTTGTATAATTACACGCATGATGAAGTCAGCGTGTTCTTAAACCTGTTAACGTATGACTGCCTTTTTTAGTAGTAGTAATGTATAACAGTAGTAAGTACACTTCCCGGGCCAAGGTACTCATCACTTTTCGATATTTGATGAAACTGTATTTTGCTTCATGATGAATTTACCGCCTGCAAATGTTCAATTCCACCACGGCCCGTATAGTACATCGTACGTCTAAACACTACACTGCCAAATTGTAACACATGTTTTTAAGACTCGATACTCACCAAGGATAATTGAAATGTGCTATTTTTTTTTAAGGTTGTATGTATATTTTAAACTCTAGATAATTTTTTTGCGTCATTGTATATTTTGTAATACAGCTCATCTGCAGTCCTTCCCTTTATACCGTTCTTCGTTAAAAATTGCTTACACTCTGTTTTTGACGGCAATTCACGAGAATCAGCATATCGAATAATGTACTTTTCAAAATGATCCGATATGAGGATAGTTTGTTGCTTTGTCCACTTCGTCCACATCTTTTTCTTCTTACTCTCAGCCACTTTAGGTTTCTTCTTTCTTTTGTCTACAAGACATGATTAAATCATATGGTTAGCATGAAATCATAGACAATTACAGTACGATGAAATAAAATACAGGAAATAAGATAATGTAGAGAAGGAAGGCTGCTTGGACTATGTAGGAAAAACATAACATCAAATTTGATAAGGATTATTGGGGTCTTAACATATTCAAGGTTGCGTAGATGATACAAAAAATAGAAACACTTCCGTTTTAGATGTTTTTATCAACGGCTTACTGTATCTCAACTTGTGCTAAGATACTTTGACCGATTTTAAATTTATCATTCATAACATTATGACATATAGGAATAATATATCACAAATCACATTTATATATTTTATATACATTGTATTAATCACGTTATAACACATAGGAAGATAATATTGAAATTCACGTTTCAATGCAAACCTGTGCGTGTTTATTGTTACATCACATGCGCCTACTGGTGTTTATTTGAAGATTTTTCATCTGTAAAAACGATAATCAGATAATTGATATTTCTGATCATTTTTGATAAAATTGAAATAGTAATGGAATTGTTTTCCTAGGTTTGCAGTGGTCTGCCGAGCATATATTCATTGCGTGTTTATTGTTACATCACATGCGCCTACTGGTGTTTATTTGAAGATTTTTCATCTGTAAAAACGATAATCAAATAATTGATATTTCTGATCATTTTTGATAAAATTGAAATAGTAATGGAATTGTTCTCCTAGGTTTGCAGTGGTCTGCCGAGCATATATACATTAGTGGCCATTATAACTTGATAACATCGGGATTAAATTAAAAAAAACTTCTCAGTGGTATGTAACAGCTATATGAAGTATATGTTTACGTCTATGTATGTTTTTATATGAATCTTTTTCTTAAAATATAGTAAATAAAACAGACACTGTTTCATTCACTGGTACGCTCCTCACACAAACGTCATGTTTGAAACAAACTTTAATCTTACCAGTTAAATCAGTTGCGAATATCCATCTAAAAAGATTTGTTATTGCAACAATTTAATAAACGGCAATCAGATAGCTTAATCGTTTGTTTGGACTGCAATATAGACTACGAGGTTACAATCGTCGATCGATCATCTGTCATGTTTACATTGCACTGGAATTTAAACGGCGATCAATTTTAATGATCATCTTTTGTCATTACGTCATGCAATATAAAATATGTTTGCTTCCTATGTACGAGTTGATCTGACTGTCGAGGATACATAACAATACCATTTTTATCATCTAAATTTAGATTATTAAATATAAATATACACAAAAATACTAATGTTTTTGTTCCGTAAAAATTGACCACGCAATGACCACAATGGGTGGGGAGTAACTGGTAGGGTGAAGTGCAGTGGCGGGGTGGACTGTCCGCTCATGTGCCGTTCCGTAAATGTGCCGTCAGAAATGTGCCGCGTTTTAAATAAAACAGACACTGTTTCATTCACTGGTACGCTCCTCACACAAACGTCATGTTTGAAACAAACTTTAATCTTACCAGTTAAATCAGTTGCGAATATCCATCTAAAAAGATTTGTTATTGCAACAATTTAATAAACGGCAATCAGATAGCTTAATCGTTTGTTTGGACTGCAATATAGACTACGAGGTTACAATCGTCGATCGATCATCTGTCATGTTTACATTGCACTGGAATTTAAACGGCGATCAATTTTAATGATCATCTTTTGTCATTACGTCATGCAATATAAAATATGTTTGCTTCCTATGTACGAGTTGATCTGACTGTCGAGAATACATAACAATGCCATTTTTATCATCTAAATTTAGATTATTAAATATAAATATACACAAAAATACTAATGTTTTTGTTCCGTAAAAATTGACCACGCAATGACCACAATGGGTGGGGAGTAACTGGTAGGGTGGAGTGCAGTGGCGGGGTGGACTGTCCGCTCATGTGCCGTTCCGTAAATGTGCCGTCAGAAATGTGCCGCGTTTTAGGTAGTCCCCAATTACTTGCGGAGTAGATCATTACAAGTACTTTTCAAATGGGACATCTCACCAACGAAGAATTTCAGACTTGTATCCGCAGAACTGTTCATACATATTAATCAATACTACAATTCAATGCTATATACAAACTATTCTGTTGAATAAACACGCTAGGCCTATACGTTGAATTATTTATTTTTTCGTTTTTATTATTTTACTTTTTTACTTTTGATTTGTCGGTGGTTGGCAAATAATGTTCCGCTTATTAGATTTATCCAGGTATAATGTCAATAGAATGTTTGGCATTATTTAATGGACTTACATTTTAAAAAAATATCTAATTATTTTGTTATCTTTGAAGTTGTTGTTTCAAACCGCCTGATGGTCACCTTAATTGGATGATCACACCTTCATTCACTCACACTTTATAGTAGGAGCAGTTCATTATAGTTATCGCACACTTATGACGTGACGACGCTTACAAATACATTGTAGTTCAATTAGGTGATTTTGTTTTTGTAGAGGATATTATTGAAATAACTGAAGCAACGTTCGAGTAAACCAGACAAGGAGCATAATTCAGATAAGGAGTATAACTTTGTGCAATATGTATGAAGATATGAGATTTAT
>CAXHKU010000547.1:475000-487217 GCA_964017125.1 Flabesymbios commensalis
TTACATGATTTAAGCTTGGATAGAGCTGTGAAAATTGACATAACATTTATGCAGACATTTAAAGCTAATTGGCCTGAAGGTTTTCTCGATCCAATCACCAAGCAGATTATAACATTTGCTTGAGTTGGAAAACCTTTGAAACTCGGTACTGAAACGGTGTATGACTCTGCAGTAATTTATGGGCGGGTTCTTGGGATCAAGTCCCAGAAGTATCAAAATTAATGATATATTGGTACACGAACTGGCTCTATTAACAACTGCTATGTTTGATTTTCCTTTTACAATATTCTTCAGTTAGACATGATGTCGTAGACCTGTGAATGCACTAGCGTGGTGGTCGATGGTTCAGCAGGGATGTGGACAAAAGCTATAGGAACTGTCAATGACTTCACTACAGAAGTTGTAAGTCATTTATTTCTACTAAACTCATTTCCGTCAATATGTATCTAGTATTGATAGATGCAAATACTTCAGCTTAAAAGGAAACACAACATTAGACAGTCCACAATTAACTGGCTAGCAATGCTCTTCTTCCTGCTCAAAATCTGGTCCTCATGGTTAGTGAAATTTAAAAACAACTAATCAAAGCCATTATCAAAGACATTATCAAAGACATTGAAGATGATAAAGTGTTCCATAGCCTGTACACATCGACACATCAACTTGTAATCACTGGTGATGATAACAGAAAGTAGCCATTATGCTATAATACTTAGACCACATTTAAGCACCTCGCACAAAGAATCAGAATTGTTTTATCAGGAACTTGCTGCCGAAAGGGAGGTTGGTCACAGGGTTGTCTCAGATGACATGGGTGTTTTTATTTTGCTTCTTCACCATTTTATGTAAAAGAGAAATTCTCAACTGAGATGTTCATGGAATCTCCGATTGGGATCATAGGTATAAAAGTTGAGAAGTACAAGCAGATCATACCTGATAATTAATTTGGTCGGCATGCCATATCAGTCCATGATACATCTACAGCTGCATGCTGCTATGGCAACTGCAGTGAAGATACTTACCTTTGCATAGGTGACCATGCAAACGCGTTAAATCACAGATATTATTGAACAAACAACTGCATTTATGACAGCATGTTATGGTCAGCCACAATACTCTACCATGAGTGAAGGTAGGCGGACGCAGTGGGCTGACAGGCAAGCATCTGACCACTGCCCCATAACTGTGTTCATTGGTTCCAACAACGGATGTTTTCACAGAAAAACGTTAAAACAGCACATCTACAGGTAAATCTATGAAATGTGCTCTGAAATTATCTCCTAATTTTGACTCAACTGACTTTTTTAGATGTTTGATTTTGGGGTACCATAGGACAAAAATGGTTAACTTAGCATTACTTTTGTCCAGAACAAAATGGCCGCTTTGTCATCAAAATAGATTATTTTCATGATATATTGTGGTAGACACATAGCACATTGTTTTTTTTGTCCTATGGTACCCCATAGTCAAATTTCTGAAAATTTGACTTAGCCTTGGTTTTGTTCTGACCCCTTCAATTATTGTTATCAATTATTTTCCCACTAAATGTAGATCTAATTCCCCGTGCAGTGCAATAGGTTATAACATGTTCATGTAGCACCGACCTACCTCGCAGAAGTAAAATCTGTTTCTGCAAAAGTGATAATTATTTATTCGCAATTCTCTGTGTCCACAATTGCGATACACAATATTTATAGAAAAAACATATCAACACAATATCATATATTGCCATAATGTTTCCACATCAACGTTTAATAATAGGCCTAAATATGTTAGCACTATATTTGCTCCAGTTTGATCCTATGTATTGCTGCAAGCTGTCATTTTGTGTGTCACCATCAGGATACTGGGATGATCGCATGGTAGTACTTTTGGCTCCCACCTGTGGAGGGCCATTGGGATCTGTTCTGTATATTTCATGCACTAGTCTAAAGCGATTATTCAAGGGACGCTGTGCAGCCTCCACGTTTTTGGCTATAATTTTCGGGTGGAATGACAGCGGTGTACATGTACCTTGGTTCCTCCACTCAACAATGCAGCTCCCGCATCAACGCAGGCACTGTTGTTGGCCGTGCCGTGGTAAGGCTTTAAGCTATCGGCAAGTGTTTGACATTAGGTATATCACATGGGATGAATGGAGCTACTCTCAGTTATCACTAATCTGGAGACTCTCAGACCCGAGGATAGCGGAGCTGTGTTTTGTATAGCAAAACCCAAGTCTCCCACCTCCTGAGCATATCTGGGGTTAAATCCCCTAAACATGCCCATAAGCCCTTATCAGGCGAGTGAAAGAAACCACTCTGGTTAACCCACCATGCCCTATCACCCCACCCTCACATCATCATATGTGCATCATTCATCTCCTCAATGGACTGTACTGTTTTTTAGTGTATTACAGTGTCAATTAATTGACACTTAAATGTCACTTAAAATTAGTGCCGAAAAGTGACGTTAAGCATGATTCTAATTACTACTACTACTGTGTCTCCATCATCCTGAGGCTGGATACATTAAGTCAAGTCAAGTTTTCCATCTGTCTGTCTGTCTGTACGGCCATCCCCAAATCCGCCTGTCGGTTCATGCAAATTACGCTCTGCAGCTGAGGCATAATCGTCGGCACATCTTTTAGTTTTTCAAGTAAACTTATGAATCTTGGTGATTTTATTGCACGTATAGGCCTACAATTTAAGATGTTCATGACAACTGAGTTCAGAACAGTCATTATAGTTTAGTGGTAACTATATTTTTTATAGCCCTACCTGTGTTGTTCATAACTTAGATAATAAGTCTATAATGGTGGATACATGAACATTTGCCTGTAGGCCTATGTCGTTGCTGCAATAAATATTTTTATACGAATATTATTACTGTTATTACGTTTTTGCTTTGATCGTGCTTTCATAATTCTTAATATAAATGATCTCGCTGAACACACGTAGAGAATAAATCCACAGAGAACGTTTGGCCAGCAATGTAGTTTCACATTTGTGTCTGTTCAGAAATGTACTTTAGTGGTTTAGTAAATTAGTAGTGGCGGCCATTTTGGATTTATGCACGACAGGAATTTCTAAATTAAAAAATTATGCCAGAAATGAGTTTCTCATGGTCAATTTAGTTAGAGAAGTGGTATTATACATATTTCTAGGCCAAAAAGTGAAAAAGTTATATTTCCACAATGCTTGAAAAACGTGAATAACTAAAATTGCCCAAGGGTGTCACCTCCACACCCTCCGAAATCTTCAAACAGGTGGTCTGGGCAGCAGTATTCTGTAAAGAAAAAAACTATATACTCCAAGTCCAGGTATACTGCCATGGCTGCCGGACTATAATGGAACACACACACACATCCATAATATCTCCGTTTAGATAATTATCTTCGGAATCTTTAAAATGACCAATTTAGCACCAACAATTATTTTTTATATCTTTCTCAGTTAGCATGATAGGAGTATCTGTAAAACGTAGCAACGTAGTGGTTTGTTTTTTATATATCCGGCATAATATTGATGACGTAATGTCAACGGGTGATCATTATAGTTGATTTTAAATTCTAGTGCAATGTAAGCATGTGAGGCAATTGATCGACGATAGTGACCTATATTGCAGTCCAAACAAACGATTTGGCTACTCGATTGCCGTTAATTAAATTACTGCAATAACAAACGATCACGACGATAACTGACAAACAGTTGGGATAATTAATCGTATTTTGGATATCGGCCGTGTCCTTAGTATATGTTAGTGGATTATCGATTAGAAATGTTGTTAATAAAATATCTTCTACTCCCAAAAAAGTGATTCGAATAATCGTATATGCACAATCGTGATTAACATTGCAGTTCAAACAAGTGATTAAACTAAGTGATTAATTATCGTATCTCCTAGTATAGCTACTATTGCGCTAACAGACAATCGAGATCACATATCCTTGCGTAATATCTAACTTCAATTGTAATGAAAACAAGTGATAACGTGATTCAGATAACAGACCACCGTACGCACAATCCTGACTAATATAGCAATGTAAACAAGTGATTAAATTAAGCGATTACCTCCTATATAGATTTAGATTGCAATGAAAACAACTGATTAGGAGAATCTCCATCTTTATTTGACATGATTTCTAGTTTAATAACGAAAAAACTCATTAAACACATAATGACAATCAGGGTTGGGGTCAGGTACTTGTACCTGTACCTGTATCTAGGTACAGTTTTTCGGGTACCTGTACCTGTACCTGTACCTGTACCTGTACCTGACCCTCATGAACAGGAAGTACCTGGTACCTGTACCTGGTGGCAAAGTACCTGAAAAAATCAGGTACAATTCAGGTACATTTATGTGATTATAAACATTAATATATATCGGATTTTAAACATTCACAACACTGATCAAGTCAGTGTCTCACTATGGTGTCAACTATTATCTTACACTCATGCCAGTCATGCATATATTATTCACATTATAAATCAATCACAAGAGCCTGTAATGTGAGTTGCCTGACTTGCTCCATGTTAATTTTTTAACATAGAGCAAGTCTGCCAACTAACATCAGATGCGCTAACATGTATTTTTTTTTAATAGAAATCAACAGCAAAGTGTTAAATAAACAAATAATCGCACCGGTCTTTGATTACGCATTAGCCTTCAGAACAACATAGTGAAGTAATTACTAGTATTTTAAAACAGTTTATAAAACATGTTCAAAAATTAAAAAAACACTCGCGGTCGATGGCCGGTCGGCTGGCGGTGCGCGAGGTCCAATAGGTTCGATTCGGTTCTTTGGCGGACGGACCGTAAGTGCCGACCGTATCACTCTTTTACCGGAAAAAGCCCCGTGTGACTGGGGCATGATGCCCCAGTCAAAGTGACAAAAATGCTTTTTATATCGAGCGGAAATTGTATTGTACTTTTGCATTATAGCTAGGATTCCTTACACGCGGTATGCGGCATGCGTTAAGCGTTATGCGTTTATGCGGCAAAAATCGCTGCAACACATTACAGTAGGTATGATTCCTTAAATACGGTATCGGTGTACGGTATGCGGCATGCGGCATGCGGTATGCGGCAAATCGAATCTCTCCATGTAGCGATTGATGCGGCATCCGAATGCAGAATCGGATGGGGAAATCCGCGAATGACGTCAATTAAATGCCATTCGAGAAAATCCCCTTCACTTTGTTTATAAATACTGTGGTCCAAGTAGGCCTACTGTAAGAAATCAGGTCTGAACATGAGGGCTCAGAACTGATAGAGTATTTAAAGTTGGTTAAATGGTTGGTTGGCTGGTTGGTTGGTTGGTTGGTTGGTTGGTTGGTTGGTTGGTTGGTTGGTTGGTTGGTTGGTTGGTTGGTTGGTTGGTTGGTTGGTTGGTTGGTTGGTTGGCTGGTTGGTTGGTTGGTTTTGTGGTCAGGTAAGGGTTCCAGTATCTGGTTCCCCATAAAACTCGGTATCGACCTGTCAACCGTACTCTCATCATGGGCGGGGGCGCTAGGTTAATGGTTAGCACCGCTGCCTTTCACGAGGTTTGTTTCCCGGTCTCGACGGTTTGAAAGAAACAAAAATGTTTCTTCCCCATCCACTCGTAAAACTCAGTATTATGGGGAGCTTCCGTGACCGCGAAGTCACGTGCTTGGCCTCAGACCGCCAGGGTTTGAATTTCGAATCCTGTGTCTGGAGGGCAGTGTCATCTCACTCATCTCACCATCCTAAGGACGCTCTCCTGGCCCAGTTTAGCCTGTATGTGCACAAAAGTGGCCTAAAGCCCGATTCATTTCATTCATTCTCATCATACCCTAAAGGGTCTGACTTTCGTCACCCCTTCAACGGCATGCCTTTCCATGTTTCCAACCTAGTACACTGACCGCGGAGAAGTATAGCCTGAGTTGGTTGGTGGCTGGTTGGTGGTTGGTTGGTTGGTTGGTTGGTTGGTTGGCTGGCTGGCTGGCTGGTTGGTTGGTTGGTTGGCTGGTTGGTTGGTTGGTTGGTTGATTGGTTGGTTGGTTGGTTGGTTGGTTGATTGGTTGGTTGAGGAAGAAAAAGAATGAAAAACTGGCCGCATGCCGCATTAAAGGAGTCATGCCGCATACCGTACCGCATAACGCATGACGCATAACGCATGCCGCATACCGCATGTAAGGAATCAGAATGATACAAATAAAGTTATGCTTAACTAAAAATAAAACTAAGTGTAATATGGCACCCCCCCCCCCTCGCGACGCGGGTGCGAGGGGGGGGGGGGCACCTGGTAGATCTTTCTGCTGACCGCTGCACTGTGGCTGGTGTTGATAGGTAATTATCTGTCTACACTTGCGCTAGCGAGCACGACACCTCCCCTCGAGACGACGACACAGGAGTGGCGCGCTCTGCTCCTGACTCTACGTTAATCTCTCTGGGTTAGTGCGAGTCACATGTGACTGACTCTTTAGTTGCACTATATAGTACTAAACCTGATTGTCGTCTAATTTGAGTACATTTATACGTTGGATTTGTCCTAGGAGTAGGAAGGAAAAACATCCGTATTAGAAATTAATACATGTATGCTTGTGCAATTGTATATCTGTGCAATTGTGTTGCTGTTATCCTAAAAGATCAAGGTATGATATTTGTGGTCGAAAATATTTTATCGCCCACCCTGAATGCTGGTAAACTCCGGTTGAGCAGCCTTTTCCTTTTACGAAAAAAAGAATATGGGTCTTGACCCATCCACCCACTTCCGAGTTTTTCTCAGATTTTATTGTCTATTAGGGTGTTAGGCTTAAGAAAAACGTGGTTTACCTTGCCGCATCATGCGTTTTTCATATTATAAATATGCTTATCCCAAACCTGTCTATAATTAGGGGGTTGGATTACGTACATGTAAGCGTCTGTCGTTGCTGTTATAAATTAACAATCAACGCATGTACAATATGCCTGATATTAACAGATAATTAAATTTCTGTTCTAATGATATGCTGCACGTTGCCGTGGAGTAAATGGTCATGTCAGACGTTGAAACATACTTGCTATTACAAAATATTTACACTCAACAACAACACCAAAATAGTGAACATGGTCAATGCAAACGACTTCATACAAAATAATTATTTGTCATATCCATATCTGGCCTATGTTTTCTGAACCCAGACATGTATATGCTTGTATATGGTATTTAGATTACAGTTTTTTTATGGAAGATTATATTGCAGCCTTTCATGAAAATGTATGTATTTATCTTGAGATGAAATCTAAAACATTGAACTTTGTTCGGTATTTAAGTGTAGAATTTCGTATCCACTTGTTTTTAAATAATTTGGGTGTGCTGAATGCGAATCAGTCGAATAACATTCTATTTTTGATGTCCTTAATTTTTAGAGACACTTTAATCTCCATAAGTATAACCCTTTCATCTTTGGAGCAACTAACATACAGATATATGTTAACAAGAGGTTTAAGTTCAATTTAATATTTATATAACCCTTTAATCTCTATGTCAACTAACGAGAAAAAAATGTTAGCGCGAAGTCTCGAAACATTTTAATCTTCATAACCCTTTTTATGGCAACTAGCGAAAAAGTAAATGTTATTAGTACGATGTTTGGAAACACTTAAATATCCATATAACCTTATGATCTCTGGGGTCAACTGACGAAAAAAATAGTCTTGCGCTGTCATTGTCATTATTCTATCGATTTATCTATTGTATATGTAACGATGGCCATGTTTCCACTTGTTTGATATTTCACATATATTAGTAAGTAGGGATCTAGTACTGTAGACTACATAATCAGCAATAAGAATATTATTTGATATTGTTGAGTATATACACGTAAACCCACTACACCTTTCCGACCATTGCCTTATTGATACATGTAAGTATACGATTTTCAGACGATGCGAATCTCACTGTAGCAGCAAAAGGCAATAGCATACCAATGAAACCGCATTATGACAAATTCATTGCTTCCATTGATCAACAAGAAAATTACAATTAGGCTCTTCTTGAGGACGTCTCACAAAATTCGAAAATTCGATGATCCCCTTTTTGACCAAACACTAATAGTGACATAACAGACGGTGTTAATGTAGCTGTAAAGGACTTCACTGAAATAATTGCCAAAGCTGGTAATAAAACATTCCACGTAAAGAAACACAAATCTAAAAAAACAAATCCGAAACAGAAAATTAGAAATAAGAATAAGTGGTATGATTCTGTGTGTACTTTGATCAGGAGAGAAATGCGCTCATTAAAACGTAAAATGCTAGTGAGTCCGTTCAATGTGCAATTTCAGCAACAGTATTTGGGTTGTTGCCGAAGATATTCTAATTTTACCGGACCGGGTTAAAAGAACAAATTTATTTATTAACAATATTTTTGTAAAACAATCTGGATGGGTCAAAACTTTTGTTCAAAGGATATTTATTATTAATTTCAGTGTGCTATTTTATGATATGGATAGGACATTGACTAATTAATATGGATTATCGTGATTTTCTAAGTTTGAATTGTTATTACAGATAGTGAAGATGATGATGAAAGCAAGTCTGATGCTGATTATGGTGGTGATCATAGTTATGATGTGGACGAAGACAGTAATATCAGCACCAGTGATAACGAAGTTAGAGAGACGCGCAAGAGAAAGGTTCTATACAAATATGGTATGCGTTGGTTGTTGTAGCTATTCCCTAAATATAAAGACATTAGAAGAAATTTATTTTGTTAGTACAGTAATACCCATCATTCCATCATGTCAAATATTTTAGAGGATCCTAGAAAAATATAATGACAACATAATGACAACATGTAAAGTGTGGTGGTCATTATACTTATAATGAATTTTAGTGTGGTATGTCCTGATATGGATAGGACAATAAATGCTGTAGATCTGGTAATATGCGCCAGGTTTTAATTTTCGCGATTATTGCGAGGAGGACAAAGTCACGAATTGAAGAATCTCGCGAAAATTACTATTATAATAGCGCTACCGTTGCGTCGTTGATTTCACGTGCCATTAAAACGGGACATTTCACAGCTCAGGAATAATCCGTTAGATCTAATTACGACCGAATTTTTTTTTAATTGAAAACTTGAACTCGCGAAAAGTTCCAAAATCAGAAATTCGCGAAAATTTAAACACGGGGAAATTACCAGATCTACAGTAATTATGCTGTTTGTTGAATATTTTCTAGAAAACAAAAGTTTTATTGAGTAGTCACCGTAATTTCATGTAAAATTAATTATTAAATACTCCTTGATAACTGGTACAGAATAAATAAAGGATCCTACAGTAACTTCTGGACATCATTGAAATGTTTGAGATATATTATCCTTCCTCAGAATTATAAATCTCCTCTCTGAAATATAGATATCTTCATTAAGATATACATCTAGCCGTAAGTTGCGGTCGTAAGATAATCACTTTGCAGCAAAAATTTCCAAAATATATATCTCATTTGAGAAATATATATTTCTCCCTTGTATCTCTTCTTCGTAATATATATCTCTGCTTTAAATTAGATTTCTCTACTGTACGGAATTGAACATCTCATGTGTGAAATGTGTCATCTCTCCTTAGAATAATAGATCTCCAGGAAGAAATATACATATCTTGTTCAAAATATACATCTCAGCATGTAAATATACATCTCAGCATTGCATCTAGCGGCAAGATAATTATCGCCTGCTAGATAATAAGCCGAAAGTATGCATCTTCGCCTCAAATAAACATATATTCTATATAAATGTATATATCCTGGGTGAAACAATGGGGCTCCAAATGTATCAAGTGTGATTATTGTTATTACAGATAGTGAAGATAGCGACGAAAGCAAGTCTGATGGTGATCATAGTTATGACAAAGACAAAGACGGTAACATCAGCACCAGTGATGATGAAGTTAGAGAGACTCAGAAGAGAAAGGTTCCATACAAATATGGTATGCGTTGATTATTGTAACTATTC
Source organism: Flabesymbios commensalis (assembly GCA_964017125.1). Classification (NCBI taxonomy): domain Eukaryota; kingdom Metazoa; phylum Annelida; class Polychaeta; order Terebellida; family Flabelligeridae; genus Flabesymbios; species Flabesymbios commensalis. Next base: position 484,941 of record CAXHKU010000547.1, read on the forward strand.
GCTAAGTACAAGTGGGCCACCATACAATTCCCAGGGTGGGGGGGGGGGGGGGGGTAGAGTACTTGTCGTGGAAAAATTATCACTTTTAACCCGGTCCGGCGGTGCGCTAGAAAAAATAAATTGTATTGCAGGTTTATGTGGAACAGTTCTTAGTTGATATGTTGCATGGCTCATTTGCTGAAATATACACGTATCTGCCCTGTGTGGTTGTTGTGTTCTGACATCAAAATTTAATGATCTGTTTGTCAGCACTATCTCTGAAACTTGATTAATGTAAATTGAACACGTTATATGATGGTCACTTAGGGTGGAATCAGCACGCCCAGACAAGAGTACATCCGCTTGAGATACGCAGACTCGTTCCCATAATCAGTTGATACTTCTCTTCAATGTGCCAAAGCTCGAAGCTGCATCAGAAATGTATCCTCACCTAAGGTTTCTGAATGTTTTCATTTGAGATTTTTGCATATATAGGATAGAGTGGCAGATCAGAGCCAAGAGCTATCATATGCGTCTGGTTAAGACATCAAGAGCATTGCTTTACAATGTCCTCGGATAATGTCCACAGAGTATTAAAAATAATGGCAGAATATCAATCTGATCACGATCGAAGTTTGCCAGATTCACATACACTCCCCCCATGTGATTACTTATTTTGTATCTATTCCGCCTTTTTGCGACACTGTTGTAACATTTAAACCCATGCTTTATCATTTGCAATACTATGGGATGATTTTTTCGGTTTTCAGCATTTAGAAATTGTCCAATATGGCTGATACACAGGAGCCCCAGAAACAAAATGTTATGGCTTGGTCATTTTAAATACCTGACACTGATCTGTGGCTGAAAAAAAAGATTCGTAGAAAATTTACGTCGTTTAAATCGCTGGCATATATCGAAAATGTCATTTTCTTAGGAAAATACCATTTATATATATATTTGTGCTTTAAATTGTTTCCAAATCAATTTCAAAACATCAAAAATAAATTCTACATATTCGAAAATCATAGAAAAGTGGTATTACATGTGTCTCTACGTCTAGTAGTTTACAAGTTATGACATGGACCTAATTTGAATGGCGGCCATCTTGGATTTGGCCGATATGGCGCTCACAGCGGAAGCTCAGCTTGGCTCCCGCGAAAAAACAAAATTATATGACCTTGGCTATAAGTGGTCCAAATTTAGTGCTTTTGGGACGATTTGAACAATCATATGATTAAGCCCCCTGACTATGAGCAATATAATGAGTAGATATATCACTGTATTTTTTCCCAAAATGATGAGGTTAAGGCACGCCTCTATATGAAAATCTTTTGCGGCTGTGTCTATTTTTGTCACAAACACATCATACTATGCACAAATAATGTGTATCTTGCACAACTGTGATTAAAGGGACATGCCCAGGTCTAAAATCATCAAAAAATCGGTGATTTTATTTCAGCTGATAATATGACCATAGGATGTAAACATGTCCACAGACTAGAACTGCAAAAGTTCTTAAATTTTTGTGCTGCGCACTTACCAGTTAGATATAGAGATAGAGATAGCTAGATATAGAGACGAAATTCTTATTTTTGGCATGGTTGTTAGAAATCAAAACACTTTTTATATTAAAAAAATATTAAGATGTACTAAAATATAATAAAATATAATTCCTAATATTCACTTGCAATAAACTATTTTATAAGAAAATGGTTTAGTTTACAGATCATCGCCGAGATGTCTACAGAAGTAACTAGGCCTACAGGAGGGGGGTATGGTAGGCCTACAGCTTAAATAACTGCAGCGGCTCTCGTGAAATACAGTAAGCAGTCTGCCTCCGACAAGGGCTGATTAAGTAGTTGCGATCTGGTCAACGGCGGCGCTGGTAAATTGTTTTGAAAGAAATGTTTATTCATTAAAAACAATAAAACAATAACTGTCTTATTAAAATACACGTTTAAAGCCGATAGTAGAAGTGTATACGTGAATAGGTGGAGTTCAGATGCCAATGGGTTTATCTATAAGGTGACATTCTAAAATTTATGCAGGGTTTCCATTCATATGAAGGGCCAACTTAATGGAAATATAATGCCATTTTGCATTGAGCCTGAAGATGTAGATTTGTTTTAAAGTCACGAATGTTTTGTGAATAGATGTCACAGAAAAATGTTTATGTTGCAAGTTTTTCTACGTTGAGTCATTTTAGACCGTAGGCTACGGAGCCATATATTGATTGGACTACAACTGGAGAAAGTGTCTACTTAATGAACTGATATAGGCCTACAATGACAGACA
>CAXHKU010000548.1:0-18572 GCA_964017125.1 Flabesymbios commensalis
TGTGTCTCGCCACCGCGATCCACAACTTCAAGTGGGTGAACAATTCCCATAGTTATTTAATTTGAGACCCAACATTTGCAAATCTTGATGAATAAATACTCATTTCCAAGACCCTTCCTTTCATTCTTCGTCCCTTCTTTCCTTCTCACCTTCCTTCTTTTCTTTCTTCATTCTCTTCTTCCTTCCTGACTGTCAGTGTATAACATATACATAGTCGTTGTATTAACTAAATAACTTACATATTATAGACATCAACCTCTATCAGACAATTTAGGTTTTAAAAGTAAGCTTAACTTTGAAATGTAATGCAATACTAAGATAAACAACTGTAACTGCTAACTTTTAATTAACCATGTACTTCTGTTTGCATTTGTAGAGTAGTATGCTGCGATGATAATGCATACAGAAGTAACTGTTTATTTTGGAAAAGTAAGAAGTCACTTTTGCTTGCTTCAAGTAAATGTTAAGTTGAAATGGTCTTCTGTTTGTATGTGTACAGTAATATGTTGCAATATGATAATGTAATATGTACAGTAATATGTACAGTAATATGTTGCAATGCAAATGCATACAGCACTAATATAACTGCTTATTTTGCAAAAGTAAGAAGTCACTTTCGCTTGCCTTTCCATATAAAATGTAAAAGCAAAAGGGCGGTAAATATTTTTTTGTGATTTTGTCATTTATAGAAAGGCTAACAACAGTAATTGTTTACTTAAAAAGCAAGCAGTTACTGCTGTTTGTCTTTGCACGACGGAGGACATGCCATTTCTCGATGGCAGAAGAGAATCCTGCAGCTCAAAGACAAACAGCAGTTACTGCTTACTTTACAAGTAAACAGTAACTGCTCTTGCCATTGTACGGTGGAACAATAAGAAAGTGATGGCGGATGGTGTTCCCTCTCGATCTGTCCCTTACAATGATATGCACGGATATGACGTCATCAGGTCACCAAGGCTCTCCCAACAAGACAATTTCCTGACAGACAAACCTTGAGTGTGAGCCGGTGCAGCGGACGTGGTGACGTCATTATGGTTTATGTCTGGGCGAGCCCTAGGGAATGAGTCAAAGTCAAATCCTAACACTGGTAAAAAATATTTAGAGGGACATCATAATTTAAATTTACTACATGTCAAATGGGAATAATAATATTAATGGAAATAAATTATTTTGAAATAATGCATATAATTTTACTATTTTTTTACGGATATTTCGGATAATGTTTTGCAGCTACGACTTATAGGATACGGTTAACATGTGGATGACACAAGACAAATGCAGAAAAAATAAGGGGGTGGGGCGAAGTAACATTTATTTGACTTTTTGAAATTTCAGATGCGTTCTACTCATTAATGAAATCTGAGGTGTACGGCTTGTATTATAAAGTACAAAAAAACATGAAAAGACGCAAAAGAAATATTTAGGCAGCTTTGTATTCATAAGAATGCATTTTCCTATTTTTTCCGACAGAAAGGGGACCGTAGCCGTATCACCCCCCCCCCCCGCTCCCACCCTCTCTGAAACCGACACTGTAGGTTCCATATCTGGACGTGTGACTTGTTATTTATAGAAGCGCTAGAAGATACAACTTTACCTGGGACTGCTGTACATAACTCACCCACCAGGTGGCAACATAATCAGCGCCACTCATCCCAGCATCGTAAACGTTGAGCCAGCGTTTATGCGACATTGTGTCAATATCTGGTGTTAATCGCTCAAAACATAAAACAGCCTACGACAAAAAACAACAACACATGATCCAGCCAACTAGCAGCACTGTGACGTCACTCATCTGCCACGTCATCAATCACGTGACCTGGTGGCAGCCCGCTGATTCGCGGCGTGCTGAGACGAGCCGTGACGTCACTAGACAGGTTGTAAACAATGTAGTAGGCTCTAACATTTCCGACCATAAAATGTCCCACAATACGAACACAGTTCATATTAGTGAATAGGTGGCTGACTGAACCTTTTATATTGCTGGAAATTGCAATTCCAGCTTCAAATGAATACAATTTAATAGGAAAAATCAGCATTTCAAGGTTTTCAAAATGTTATTTGTTTCTCATATATTAATGGTTCATGAGAAATATTGAGTAAATCAAGTAGGTCCCTATAATCTATAAAATTATGAAGATTATATCAAAATAAATTAATCTTTGGGACATAATAACTTGTAAGTGGAAAATAAAAACAGGTAACTTCTTCGTTTCAATGGCGAAAGTATATTTTTTCTTTCCATTATACGTCTAGAAATAGGTAGCATCTTCGTTTTTGCACCAGCAAAGTTTATTACTTATCTTTACCAACAAATATACCAGTAAATAAACCACGTAAAAAGATGCAGACAACATACAAGGCTTAAACATGTTAAGTGTGTAGTGCAGGATGAATGTATGGTTTTAGTTCAGGGGAATGTATATTGAAAACATACGTGCAGCTTCTGGTAACTATAAATTATATAAAAACCTGTCTCTGTGCGTGCGTCTGAGAAAGCAGTCTGCTTCACCATCAAACACGAGACGTTTCCGCGATCAGGAGTGCACGGTGAATGTGATGTGTTTTTAGCGGAGGGGAATGTATATAAAGGCCGGATTGAAAACATTGGTATAGTCTGTGGTGATTATAAATTATATAAAAACCTGTGTCTCTGCGTGCGTCTGAGAAAGCAGTCTGCTTCACCATCAAACACGAGACGTTTCCGCGATCAGGAGTGCAGGATGAATGTGATGTGTTTATAGCGGAGGGGAATGTATATAAAGGCCGGATTGAAAACATTGGTAAAGTCTGTGGTGATTATAAATTATATAAAAACCTGTGTCTCTGCGTGCGTCTGAGAAAGCAGTCTGCTTCACCATCAAACACGAGACGTTTCCGCGATCAGGAGTGCAGGATGAATGTGATGTGTTTATAGCGGAGGGGAATGTATATAAAGGCCGGATTGAAAACATTGGTAAAGTCTGTGGTGATTATAAATTATATAAAAACCTGTGTCTCTGCGTGCGTCTGAGAAGGCCGGATTGAAAACATTGGTAAAGTCTGTGGTGATTATAAATTATATAAAAACCTGTGTCTCTGCGTGCGTCTGAGAAAGCAGTCTGCTTCACCATCAAACACGAGACGTTTCCGCGATCAGGAGTGCAGGATGAATGTGATGTGTTTATAGCAGAGGGGAATGTATATAAAGGCCGGATTGAAAACATTGGTAAAGTCTGTGCTGATTATAAATTATATAAAAACCTGTGTCTCTGCGTGCGTCTGAGAAAGCAGTCTGCTTCACCATCAAACACGAGACGTTTCCGCGATCAGGAGTGCAGGATGAATGTGATGTGTTTATAGCGGAGGGGAATGTATATAAAGGCCGGATTGAAAACATTGGTAAAGTCTGTGGTGATTATAAATTATATAAAAACCTGTGTCTCTGCGTGCGTCTGAGAAAGCAGTCTGCTTCATCATCAAACACGAGACGTTTCCGCGATCAGGAGTGCACGGTGAATGTGATGTTGTTTTAGCGGAGGGGAATGTATATAAGGCCGGATTGAAAACATAAGTAGAGCCCAGAGCTTAAGTAGAGCCTGTGGTAACTGTAAATTATATAAAAACCCGTCTCTCTGCGTGCGTCTGAGAAAGCTGTCTGCTTTACTAGAAAACAGACGTTTTCCTATGAGACATTGGTTCAGTGTTGGGCTACCATCTGCGATACTGGCTCAACAATCATCCAGCATTAAGAGAATGTATATTATGTCATCTTGTAAGCGGTAGATGTTCGGTCATTTATTTATTCATTCATTCATTCCTTCCTTCATTCATTCATTCATGCATATGCATACATCCCATCAGCTGTTAGAATGAAACAGGAAGCTACCGATCCTTTCCTATCCATTGTAATAATCCCAGCGTGGGGGTATCCCAGGATATGACGTCTCTCTAATGATATTCAAGAATGTGACGTCACCCGGAAAACACTGCACTCTTAAATGGACAGGCAATTTCCCGACAGACAGAACACTTCAGTGTGACCAGTACGGTGGCTGTGGTTATGTCATTATCGTTTGTTTCCTACTGTTTCACGGCGAATCATGGAAATTTGGAGGAAGTATGTTAGGTAAAGTGTGATGTAATATTATATTGGCAGTATTTACCTACAAATCGCTCCTTCTTGATTTTGCTGATCGCATCTCCCCATTTGTTATAAAAGCTTCAAACACAATCACTCCAATTTCATGGAGATATAGTGACTTGCTGAGTCGTTCATTTTATAAATCAGCATCATCATATTATCATATCAAACTTTTTAAAATGAATATTTTAGTACGAACATGCTGTTATTAGTTTGATCTTCTCTTTACCAGTTTTACTATACATTATAGGATATTGTAATACTTGGAATTTTTACTTAAATGGCCATACTACATACTACTAAAGAAGACATTTTACGTACTCAAACTAAGAGCGATATATGATCAGCATGCAAATTGCGTGTTACTATTTTTCGACATCAGCAGCTGGAATTTCTAACGCAATTTCCAGCTTCAAATGACGAAAAATATTTCAATTTATGAAAAATAGACAAAATAAGTCTGTTTCCTTTTGTCATATCTTTTGTCATTTGCAGCTAATAATTATGTTGGCTTCAAATAATCTCAGGGATATAAGGTTGACATGTTAAGTCACTTGAAGTTGTGTCTCGCTACCGCAATCCACAACTTCGTGTGACTGAAAATTTGTAGGATTAATGAAATTTAGGGCACAACGAAAATCAGTATTACTTTTAGTTACTGGCTTTGGAATTTGTGGGTCGCGGTAGCGAGACACAAATTCAGGTGGGTGAAAATTTAAATTATTTTAAAATCAGCGGTTTAACCCTTGCAGCGCGGGGATCGACTTTAGACATTAAAATCTGACGTCTGTAGACGTCAGATTCTGACGTCTAAAGTCAAACACCGCACTGTAAGAGTCGAAAAATATATAGTGGCCATAGACCCATAACATAGGTATTCAAATGAAGCGGAAGGAGCTAACTAAGACGGTTATGATGATTTCAAATTGAAAATAACCCTTTGGTCTCCCTGGTTTATAAAACTATTTCAGCACTTTAACCCTTTCAAGCCTGGGTTTACCATTGTCATCTTTATCCACTATAAGCCGCAAATTGCTGTCGCAATCCTCGACTTGTAGTGGATGAAGATGATTTGATGTGATTTAAAAATTAAAGAAAATTGCCATGTATTGGTAAACCAGTTTCATGGAAATTTTCGTTCTAAAACTCTTTGTTTTAGGAAAGTTAAGTCTGTTTCCAGGGATGTAAAATGATGCTTTAAAGCATCGTGAGGACTTAAAGGGTTAAGGGTTAATTCAGGATGGAGTATTATACTGTTATCTGCCTCCCTCCTGTTGGCATCAGAGGGTTAATTCAGGATGGAGTATTATACTGTTATCTGCCTCCCTCCTGTTGGCATCAGATTCCTACGTTCAGATATCAGGATGGAGTATTATACTGTTATCTGCCTCCATCCTGTTGGCATCAGAGGGTTAATTCAGGATGGAGTATTATACTGTTATCTGCCTCCCTCCTGTTGGCATCATAGGGTTAATTCAGGATGGAGTATTATACTGTTATCTGCCTCCCTCCTGGCATCAGAGGGTTAATTCAGGATAGAGTATTATACTGTTATCTGCCTCCCTCCTGTTGGCATCAGAGGGTTAATTCAGGATGGAGTATTATACTGTTATCTGCCTCCCTCCTGTTGGCATCAGAGGGTTAATTCAGGATAGAGTATTATACTGTTATCTGCCTCCATCCTGTTGGCATCAGAGGGTTAATTCAGGAGAGAGTATTATACTGTTATCTGCCTCCCTCCTGTTGGAATCAGAGGGTTAATTCAGGATAGAGTATTATACTGTTATCTGCCTCCCTCCTGTTGGCATCAGAGGGTTAATTCAGGATAGAGTATTATACTGTTATCTGCCTCCATCCTGTTGGCATCAGAGGGTTAATTCAGGATGGAGTATTATACTGTTATCTGCCTCCCTCCTGTTGGCATCAGATTCCTACGTTCAGATATCAGGATGGAGTATTATACTGTTATCTGCCTCTCTCCTGTTGGCATCAGAGGGTTAATTCAGGATAGAGTATTATACTGTTATCTGCCTCCCTCCTGTTGGCATCAGAGGGTTAATTCAGGATAGAGTATTATACTGTTATCTGCCTCCATCCTGTTGGCATCAGAGGGTAAATTCAGGATGGAGTATTATACTGTTATCTGCCTCCCTCCTGGCATCAGAGGGTTAATTCAGGATAGAGTATTATACTGTTATCTGCCTCTCTCCTGTTGGCATCAGAGGGTTAATTCAGGATGGAGTATTATACTGTTATCTGCCTCCCTCCTGGCATCAGATTCCCACGTTCAGATATTTAATGAACAACAGGAAAAAACCACGCTGGAATATTATAACAAGATGATGGAAAACTAGCACAGGACGTGATGCTCAAGCCTGGAGTGATGTGTGACAAAAATAATAATAAATGTGGAGGTTTCTGAGCAATACCTCAGGGTGATAATAAAATAAAACATCTAATTAACAACAGCAACAACAGGAGAATTATTAACTGTGGAGATTTTTGAGCAATACCTCAGGATGATAATAAAATAAAACATCTAATTAAATTGGACACTTCTCATCCTAAACAACGCAATAACATAATTAACTTGGTATTGTAACGCCACGTGTTTCATTAATTTAATTTAAAAACTGTCCGTTTGTATCCAGAATAATTATGCTTGTCCCCCTGTTCGAGGACGTAATTGATGCGCTAAAACTAATAGAAAAGAAACAGTTAATTTGATATGCTGGAAAATGCTTAATATTTAGCGACACATCACGGAAATGCCAGATCTGAATCTGATAACAGTTTATTGCAGGTTGAGCTAATTTTCAGGTTAGATTTTCTAGTCCAGAAATAGTGTTATTTTGACTGATTGTAGTGATGGAGTTTTGCCAACTATTATGGCAACAGTCATGTTTTTTTGTTTTTGTTTTTCAATGTGAGTTTACGACCCACTGATCACAGAAGACAACGAAGTCAAAACCATCTAACTCCATCACTATTTCCATCGGTAGAAACAAATGATCGTAACTATTATTGGCAGAGTGGCGGATACGAATTTATAACCATACCTCTTCAAAGATATCGGCGACGTATATCCCTTGGTCTCCTCTGTCCCGGGAAGTAGGATGGCTACCACAGGAAGTCATGCCGTCGATTGCGCGACCAGCCTTACAGCTTCCGCCAGAACCGCATCACATTTCACTCATGATCGGTGAAAAGATCACACCGCGCTACAAAGTAGTGCGGCTGGTGCCTAATTGGCTAATTTTAAAAGTGCTGACGTTGACAGTTTCACATCTGGGGAGTGCCTAGTAACCATGGTAACATATACAGACGACATGTTGGTAACTAAATTGTAATAATCCACATCAGTTTCCGAATCATTGCAAAAAGTTAGTGCGGCTGGACACCCGAGCCGTGGCTAGGAGAGGTTAACAAGGCTGATATCGATGCTGAGGGAGACGAGCCTCGTGTACACCAATGTGCAATGATGCGGGCGCATTCCAAAAACTTTGTCTATATTCAAGTTAGTAACATAGACAGACTAAATTATTTTTCTGGTCGTGCACAAGCGCAGTAATAATTTTAATCTTACATTACACAACCAGATTCTTAACATTCATTCACTGCCTGCCTGCCTGCCTGCCTGCCTGCCTGCCTGCTTGCCTGCCTGCCTGCCTGCCTGCCTGCCTGCCTGCCTGCCTGCCTGCCTGCCTGCCTGCCTGCCTGCCTGCCTGCCTGCCTCACTCACTCACTCACTCACTCACTCACTCACTCACTCACTCACTCACTCACTCACTCACTCACTCACTCACTCACTCACTCACCCACCCACCCACTCACTCACTCACTCACTCACTCACTCACTCACTCAATCAATCAATCAATCAATCAATCAATCAATCAATCAATCAATCAATCAATCAATCAATCAATCAATCAATCAATCAATCAATCAATCAATCAATCAATCAATCAATCAATCAATCAATCAATCAATCAATCAATCAATCAATCAATCAATCAATCAATCAATCAATCAATCAATCAATCAATCAATCAATCAATCAATCAATCAATCAATCAATCAATCACTCAATCACTCAATCACTCAATCACTCAATCACTCATTCAATCACTCGCTGTATATTGATAATTCACATTAGATTCAGATGTATTTGTGAGTCATGTGCTAAATAGTATGATATTCTTTCTGTGATATTAAGTGATGGCTCCACATAATTGAACAAACCGTTTAATTAAAATTAAAGTTTCTCATGCAAAATATTAGCATAATTACTTGTTTTTAATGAATCTGCTTAATTTAATAATGGGTCTTGTTTAGCTAATGTAATTAACAAATCGCGTGTTTTATTGTGATCATTATTCATGCTTAGCGGCCTTGGTCTCGGCATAATTGAAAAAATTATTAATAATTTAAAATTTAACCTATTAGCTTCCATGTATTAACTCCCAGGTATTAATCTCTAAAACATCAGGTACAGTACAATTAGAAAACCTGTGGCCTGTATTCTCGTACAAGTTACGATATATCGTAGGCTTCGGATTGGTCGAGATGGCTATATCGACAATCGGAAGCCTACGATATATCGTAACTTGTACGAGAATACAGGCCCTGGTCATATTTATCAGACGCGCTATGGCAAAACTCAAATGAATGGAGTTTCAGGCCACCTTTGTGCACATATAGGCTAACCTGGGCCAGGAGTACCTCCTGAGGATGGTGAGATGAATGAGATGATACTGCCCTCCAGACACATGATTCGAAGTTCGAGCCCTGACGGTTTGAGGTAAGAGGTTCGATCCCGCGATCTCCAACTTTTCGAGCAGGCAGCGAAAACCACCGCACCAGAGCCCTCATCACGCGATATGGCACTGAGAAGGGAGAAAACTATATCAAAACTAAAACGTATTTATCTTCTCTTGCAGTGATCCATACACCGAGCATTAAGGTGTGTTTGTATATACCATGTAGGCTATGTATTTTATATATTTTTTTTCGTGTATACCAAAACGATGTACTGCATTGTATGGTATAATATGTATTGATTGATTGATTAAATTTAATTTGAAATATTAAATGATCGTGTCTGTTTTTGTCACTTGTAACGGTTATTAAAGGGCGGGAATGTGATAATATGAAATAATAAATGATCCACATTTTGCCGTTCCCTTAATAAATGAATGAATGAATGAATGAATGAATGAATGAATGAATGAATGAATGAATGAATGAATGAATGAATGAATGAATGAATGAATGAATGAATGATACACATGGTACATATAGGGTTTAAATATTTCACTAAAAGGCAAATCACCTCTAATACATTAATCAATGCCTAATGCGATCAGCCGAGCTTTATTTGTCTGAGAAATCAATGAAATGTCTGCTGTTTCTCGATGTAATTGCAATGGCGGTTCACGTATTGAAATATTAGTTTAGTGAATGATTTTGATAAACTGGTTTTAGTGCAACTAGTAACTAAATCAACTAATATTTTGATGTTTCGGAGGCATCACTTGTTTTTTATTTCGGCTTTCCTTGATAAACTATATCAAATGTTCATTTTCTAATACTGGAGTATTGAAGTAAATTTACTTAGTTTTTAAGCCATTAAGTGCTTTAAGTGCACTCGAGTAATTTCACAGCACGAATATTGACTGAAATTACTCAAATCAGCTGATTTAGATTTCAAATTAATTAATTAATTAATTCAGATTTTCCTGTTCGCTATTTCACCGTAATGTAAGTTAACACGAAACGTCGACCCAATGCTGTTTTAATGTTGGCCCAGCGTCGCGGACGGTGGGCCAGACATGCTTCTTCACAAAGCAAACATCAGTAACTGCTTACTTTTTAAGTAAGCAGTTACTGCTGTTTGTCTTTGAGCTGCAGGATACTTTCCTGCTATCTAGAAATGGCATACCGACCGCCATACAAAGACATGGCACAGACGACATGGCACAGACGACTTGCATTTATTAACCACAATAAACAGTGCTCCAAACTGTTCAAATTCCTTAATCCTTACAACGCCGAAATAATTTTCTCTAAACCTTGGAGACCAAAGGGTTTTTCCAATTTGAAATCATCTTAATTGTCTTAGTTAGCTCTTTCTGAGTAATTTTAATACCTATGTTATGGGTCTACGATCATTACAAATAGTTTAATTCTTTCAGTGCGGGGACCGTCTTTATACGTCAAAATCTGACGTCTACAGACGTCAGATTCTGGCGTATAAAGACGGTCCCCGCGCATAAAAGGGCTAACCCCAAATAAACAGTGCTCCAAACTATTCAAACTCCTTAAAGCACCAATCTGTGTTGATGTGTCGTAATTTTGTGAGCTGTAATTTCGGGTGTTTTATAAAAAATAAATATCTAATTTGATGCATCAAGAATTCCATTCAAGTAGTTTTTATTGATTCCATCACAATTATTTTTTCAGTCACTTACTCCCCCAGCAAGCATGGGACGTTGGCCCAACGTTGGCTTACAGTTTAGTCAGCGTCGCAGACGGTGGGCCAGCAGTAAACCAACGTTGGGCCAACGTCCCATGTTTCCTGAGTCTCTCTTCCTAACGCATTAAAAATGACCGTCAGAAGCTTTCAAGTCAGTGTGAAATTAATAGTCCGCAAATGTGATGCTAATTAGAAACCACCCCCTCCCTTCCTAAAAATGACTCGCCATTTTTACCATCACGTTGGAATTTCTGTGAGACGAAAAAGGATAGTTTTTAGGAAAACCCTACCAGCCAGCTTTTGACGTCAGGATTAAAAAAAATAATAATGGCTGTTGACCCATAACATAGGTATTCAAAAGAAGCGGACATAGCAACTAGGACATTTATGATGACTTCAAATCGAAAGAAAACCTTTGACCTCCATGCTTTATATAAGCTTTTTTCAGTGTTGTCAGGGTTAGGGGATCTTATGTGCTCTGTTTAACCCTGTTTGACCCTGTTTGACCCTGTTCAACCCTGTTCATCCCTGTTTAACCCTGTTTAGCCCTGTTTGCTCACATACTGAGGTCAAGTGCGTTACCTGTTGGTTACCATGGCTTCAGACAACAGACGGATTGGAAAAAAACGTGAAATAACTATTTTGTTTGTTCTGTAACAGTCTCTTTCAGCATCACTCAGCATTTCCTGGGCGTAAAAGGATATACATAAAAGTGACAATTAGGTTACCATGGCAATACAATCCCGCAGTCTACTCATAAAATCTCTGTAATGGCATCTACCGATCAGATGATGGCACAGAGTTGGCTCAATGCTGTGCTGGCAACAAGTGAAATGTCGGAAACAGCAGTAACTGATTACTTCCAAGTAAGCAGTTACTTCTCTGCTTGCTTCTCCTAGAAACAAAATAAGGCCTGTCAAATGTAGAAGGTGGTTTATCCACTATCACTTCATCACCACATTCAAACAGCATTTCTCCTGGCATGCCCAATGTATCCACTGCCGTCTCCATACTCTCTAAGCCAGTCTCCATACTCTCTAAGCCAGACATAACACGCTCAGGTCGATTTACAAACAGAGTGATCCTCACCCCCACCTTGGCCCATCAGGTCTGACAGTCAGACCACTAGTCTGCCGGTACCAGACAACTGGATAGATGGAGATGCTCACCCCTCTCATCACTGAGACGTGCAGTGGGCAGAGTTGCTGCGGTAATGTGGACTATAAACAAAACCTTCAAGTTATTAGATAAGTGTAGGACTCAATAGGTTCGGCGTGAAACTAAATACTGGGTTCAAAACAAATTAATTTCAACAAATGGTTCGAGTTTGACATTAACTTTAACCCTTACAGTGCTGGATCGACTTTAGACGTCAGCATCTGACGTCTGTAGACGTCTGATTCTGACGTCTAAAGTCGACTGACGTCAGCTTCTGACGTCTAAGATCGATCCCCGCACTGTAAGAGTAAAATATTTGTAATGGCCGTAGAACAATAAAATAGGTATTCAAATGAAGCGGGAAGAGCTAACTAAGACATTTATGATGATTTTAAATTGAAAAATCCCTTAAGTCTCTATGGTTTACACAAAATTATTTAGCGCTTTAAGGGTTAACTTTCTCCTAAAATTTCGAGCTCAACGAGTAGAAAAAGGCATCTGTGCCGTCAATGTGTCTTTTGATATTTTCTCAGTTCAGCTCTGGCTACGTCGTAGACAACGAGTCAGTTCATTCCTGCTCTGCAAAACCAAAAGGCAGTTTTACAACTGCTTACTTGAAGTGCAATTAGTTGCTGCATTATGCCTCTGCGCTGCAGATTTCTCTGTAACTATAGTATTTTTTATTCTTTCGAAAAATAGATTTTGCTGTAGCTATATTATTTTTTATTCTTTCGAAAAATGGATTTTGTCCTGAAACATGTACAGCAATTGCAGATAACTTAAGGTGTTTGAGAATGACCAGTTTTTAGCCAACTACATAATTCATCCCGTTTGGTATGAAAGGGTTTATCTGCCCCTTTACAAAGTGGCAGGTAAACCCTTCTATATCTAAGGGGGGCGATATGTAGAACATTTTCACAAAATAATACATAGAGCATAAATGTGAGTGGAGCTGTTGACCCCGAGAGCTCCGATGTCACCACGGTAGCCATTCTGATTTTATTAGCACCTGTAAAACCAGTTGTTAAAAGTGAAATATGCCTTCTCTCTTGAAATACTTATAAACGTTATGAGTTAAATTTCACAAATCCGAGTAATGTTTAGTCGCCTGAAACTCAGGGCCGTATCCAGGGTCTTTTATTGGGTGTCTGTAGCCCCCCTCCCCCTGAATATCCCCAAAATGCCTTGTTTTTTTTTTCAAAATATCCAGGGGGCATCCTCCCACTCCCCTATTACCGGATGGTCGACCTGTAACTCCCCCCTTTGTCTGGATACGGCCCTGAAACTGTGTATCGCGGTAGCGAGACACAGCTTGAACATGTTGAAGCGACTGACATTCAAATTGGACAGATTAGTTCTGTAGAGGTTATTGACGTCAGCTGACATTGGAATATAACACAGACGACAAAGCTGTGTTAATGACTAGAGCTTCAGGCCTTGACGAGAGCTGATTGTGGTGATATAATGTAATTAGAATATTGTATAAAACCCGAGGCATATCTCCAATATGGTGTTTGACATCGGCCAAAACTGGCATTTGTCACCTGCGTCCAATGCACACATGTACTCATCTGCAAAGCCAAAAGGCAGTAACTGCAGATTTGAACAGTAAGCAGTTACTGCCTTTTGGCTTTGCGTGGCAGGCCAATCTGAAAAGTCAATGGGCCAAACATTAAAACAACATTGAATCAACTTATGGTGTGTGCTGTTATATTACCTGATTTTCCAACAACTGTACTTAGATTCATAACGATCCGCCACAGAACGCTTACGTAACGGAGACGGTCGACGCATAAAACCACGTCAATTGCCAGGTAATTAGGATGGAAAGAGAGGGGGATTACCTTGTAGGGAGATCGGGGCAAAATGGACAGAATGGGCTAATTACAGCAATTGTTACTGGCGGCACTCCCGCCACCAGCCTGGTTGCCCTGGTAACAAGTACCTGAACGAGAGGGATGATGAGAGGCCTAAGTGGTGTGATGTCACGCAATGATGTTGACGTCATATTTATTATGTGACGTCGCTACGCAGGTTATTATTCTGTACATCAATAGCAAATAAATTAGTCCTATATGTTTATCTTCCCACATCACGTTTTCAACTGTTGGTGTTGGTGATCTAACATAAATTTCACAGTAAAATTTTAAATAGCGATGAGGAAAATGGGAAAAATCTACTCCCAGCACGTGGTGAAACAGATATAATACAAAATGAGATCGGGCGCAACACAAAAAAATAAGATGTTTTAACAATTATGCTTAATTACTTTTTTATAGTCTTACTGATTGCCAACAAGACTGTAGGCCTATATTGTGCTTCAGAAAAATAGTTTAAGTTTACTATGACTGTATTGTATGTAAATATATCGTTGTGAATGGGAAGTGAATAAATAGTATGAATATGAATATATACATTTTAATATTGCCTTATAAACTCCTCGGTATCCCGAGCTCATAGGCTCTGAGGACGCACGACAAGCACAGAGATAAAACTGCAAGTGTCCCCTAACAATCCAGGGGTGAATCCAGAATTCTTAAGGGGGGGTCCGATGGATATTTGATTGGCCTCCCGAAGAAAATGATAAATTTATGTGTGTGTGTGTGTGGGGTGTGTGTGTGTGGGGGGGGGGGGGGTCTGTTATACTAGAAATAACAAAACATAACATAACATAACATAAAAACCTTTATTTCCAAATTTAGTACGAAGATAAAGCTCACAACACAAACACAAACCTCATAATTACAGTAGTAACAGCCCAAAAAATGGTATTTAAGTCTTTGGTGCAAAATGATATTGCTGAATGAAGGAATGAATGAAAGATGTGTAACGTGTCTATATCCTCTATGTGGCGAGCTCAGAAGCGCGGCAGAGCCACAATGTTGTCTAAACGTTGTTATAAATGATATTGTTATATGTTGATGCAGGCGTGAGATTGCATCTGCTGCAGATATTAAATATATGTGAATATTTTATATCACAGAGATATCTTAATTTTTGCAACGATTTGAAGCAGATGCAACCTGAAATGAGATGACTTTTTCAATTGTTTAACGTTTCAACGATCTGAAGCAGATACAATCGTGATATTGTATCTGCTTTAGATAATAAAAAAAAACAAAAAAAACATAGATTTTGTTTTGTGAATATTCTAAAACATAGAGATATTTTAATTCTTGCAACGATTTGAATCTGTTACAACCTGAACGTGTCACATCAACCTCACAGAAAACGGCGTCACAATAAACGCTTACCTAAGAATGATGACATACAGTTGACCTTGACCTCCATTGCAGTCATGTTTGACCTTCAGGCGGCACGTCATCATAAATTACAGCAGCACAGATCATAAACAGTTACCGTGACAAACCTAAGAGATTGAAACAATGTTGGTTTAATGTTGGGCAACCGTCTATGATTCTGGCCCAACATTAAACCAGTATTGTTTCAATGTCTTGTGTTTCCTGGGGCCATGGCAACCCAAATAATTTGATTAGTTTCTTGTGGTGGCTCCAGGGAACTGTTGTAACGATTACCTGTGGTAGGGCTGCTGTAAAATGGCACGATCACCTCAACCCGATACACCTTGACAGTGATAACACTTTGACTAATGTTGTTTTAATGCTGGCTCACCGTCTGCGACCCTGGCCCAACATTAAAACAACATCGGGTCAACCTGTGAGGTTTGTGTTTTAATGTTTGCAGGCAAGGTATGTATTATATCAGTCATGTCCCACGTTATTCTTCTTCTTGTCATGTTTAGAGAGGACGTGGTACAAACGTAGAGTCCCCACTTGGAGCAGATTTTCAGAAACGATAGCTTGTTTCTCCCCTAATATGATTTGATCTGATGTGATTTGATCTGATCTGATCTGATCTCATCAGAGCTGAACTAGTAACAAACGAAGTATTGCTGATGCTATTTCTGATGCGATTTCAAGGGATCGCTTCATGTGATCTAGCTTTATACGACCATTGAAGTTTTCCCTTCCCATGCAGGTAACGTAGCAGTAAGAGTGGTGCAAAGTCTTGAGAAATATAACAAAAATGTGATAATAAGGTTTGCAAACTGGATGAATATTGAAACAAAGTCTTTGGAACTGTACACCTGACAAAATTGATGATAGTTTTAGAATGAATAAATGAATGAATATATGAATACATGCATGAATGAACGAATGAACGAATGAATAAATGAATAAATGAATAAATGAATAAATGAATAAATGAATAAATGAATAAATGAATGAATGAATGAATGAATGAATGAATGAATGAATAAATGAATGAATGGGGTTTTAAGCCAAAAATAGGAGCCAGGAGATAAATTAGATAACACTGACAAAGACACAGGATTCGAAATTATGGCCCTTGCGGCCTAAGGCCGAGTACACTGCCCCTTGGTCACGGAAGTTCCCCACTATACGATAGTTTTATCACCAAGACTTCAGTGTGCAACATAGAGATAAATTGAAGTCACTCGATAAGAGTAGGGTACAGTCCCGACTTCGGGTTTCCTTCTGTCGCGATATGGCCATGATTGTGCAGAAAGCGACGTAAAGCAATGATAGCCACTGCTACACCAGTAACCCTTACAGCGCAGGGATCGATTATAGACGTCAGAATCTGACGTCCGAAGTTGATCCCCGCACTGAAAGAGTAATATATTTATAAAGGTCATAGCATAAGTATTCTTTTTTCTTTTTTCAAAACATATTTATGACCTGCCTACCAGATGTGGAAGAAGGCTGGCAAATGAGAAGTGCCGGCTTGCCGACCTGCCGACCTGCCTACCAGGTGTGGAAAAAGGCTGGCAGATGAGAAGAGAGGTGCCGGCCTGCCGACCTGCCTACCAGGTGTGGAAGAAGGCTGGCAGATGAGAAGTGCCAACCTGCCGACCTGCCTACCAGTTGTCGAAAAAGGCTGGCAGATGAAATGTGCCGACCTGCCGACCTGCCTACCAGGTGTACAAGTAGTAGTAATACAGAAGCCAAAAGAAGTGCCGACTTGCCTACCAGGCTTATACTAGATGCAGAAGAAGACTGGAAGATGAGAAGTGCCAGCCTGCCCACCTGCCTACCAGGTCTAAGCGAAGGCTGACAGATGAAAAGAGAAGTGCCAACCTGCCGACCTGCCTACCAGATCTAAAAGAAGGCTGACAGATGAAAGGAGAAGTGCCAACCTGCCGACCTGCCTACCAGATGTAGAAAAAGGCAGGCAGATGAGAAGAGAAGTTCCGACCTGCCGACCTGCCTACCAGATCAAAAGTGCAGGCCTGTTCACTTGGGTGGGGTCCTGATGTAGTGGTTAACACAGAGTGCTTGTCGTGCCGGAGCTTCGGCATCTATCCCGACAAATAATATATTTTATTTTAAGTGCTGTAGGGGACGTTTCCGTGACCGAGTGGTAGTGTGATCAACCTCAGACCACCAGGTTTTGACTATGTAGATTGCCTAACTGCCTACCAGGTGTAGAAGAAGGCTGTCATATGAGAAGTGCCGACCTGTCCACCTGGGCAGGAGCTGTGATGTAGTGGTTAACGCAGCGTGCTTGTCGAGCCGGAGCTGTGGCATCCACTCTTAGAAAACACTTTAGGTTTCTATCCCGACAAATAATATAGTTAAAGTATTGAAGGATGCGCTTCCGTGACCGAGGGGACGTGTGATCGACCTCAAACTACCAGGTTTTGAATATGTAGAAATAGGATGGCAGATGAGAAGTGCCGACCAGCCTACCAGGTGTAGATTAGGTCATACAGAAGAGAAAAGAAGTGCCAACTTGCCGACCTGCCTACTAAGTGTAGAAATATGCTGACAGAAGAGAAGTGCCGCCCTGCCGACCTGCCTACTAAGTGTATAATAAGGCTAGCAGATGATAAGTGGCGACCTGCCGCCATGCCTACCAAATCTAAAAGAAGTTACTCAGGTGAGAAGAGAAGTGCCAACCTGCCGAACTGCCTACCAGATGTAAAACAAGGTAATCAGATGAAAACAGAAGTGCCGGCCTGCTGACCTGCCTACCAGATGTGGAAGAAGGCTGGCAGATGAGAAGTGCCGGCTTGCCGACCTGCCGACCTGCCTACCAGGTGTGGAAAAAGGCTGGCAGATGAGAAGAGAAGTGCCGGCCTGCCGACCTGCCTACCAGGTGTGGAAGAAGGCTGGCAGATGAGAAGTGCCAACCTGCCGACCTGCCTACCAGATGTAGAAGAAGGCTGGCAGATGAGAAGAGAAGTGCCGACCTGCCGACCTGCCTACCAAGTGTATAAGAAGGCAGGCAGATGAGAAGAGAAGTGCCGGCCTGCCGACCCGCCCATCATGTGTAGAAGAAGGCTGGCAAAAGAGAGCTGCCAACCTGCCGACCTGCCTACCATATGTAGGAGAAGGTTGGCAGATGAGATGTGCCGACCTGCTGACCTGCTTACCATATGTAGAAGAAGGTTGGCAGGTGAGAAGAGATGTACCAACCTGCCGACCTGTCAACGAGATGTAGGAGAAGGCAGGTAGATCAGAAGACTCGCTGTGAAAAAGAAGACGTATCTCAAGAGAGAAATGCTGGCCTGCCGGCCTCCCCAGCAAATGTAGAAGAAGGCAGTCGTAGGTGAAATATCTGACTGAAGAACAAAGTTGATTTTTTAGTAAAAACATACAATAACTTTTGTCACTGGAAATTATGTACCTGTGTAGTGGAGACAAACTGGTGGAGAATGAGCTTTAATACCCTGACACTTTCAATGTTAATATCTTACATAGCCTGTGAAATATGGGCTAATATAGCAGGTCGCTTATAGTCAGAATAATAGTCATAAAGAGTGCCTAAGA
>CAXHKU010000549.1:0-33506 GCA_964017125.1 Flabesymbios commensalis
CTCATTCTGAACATGATACATATATATCCCAGTTTTATCAAGGATTTAATAAGATCTCGCTCCTTTTAAAGCTGCATAACTGTTTTGTTTATTTTATTGAAACTATTAATCCATGGAGAATGGTGTTTTATTTTACTGCTCCGGTTACTGAGTTATTATGGATTTAAGTTTTTTTTTAAAATATTGCTGCCCCACTAAAACAGACCTGATCACAGCAGAGTAAGACATACTGTCTCCATAATCAGGACATTAAAAGTACCAAGTGACAGATAACGGTCATCATTGAAAAAAAGAGTGGAAGACTAAAATTATTCTTATTTTTTAAGTGATCATAGATACATTTTACAGTACAAAGTGTATTGTCTCATGTCCTTTAGACATATCTAGGAGTTATTACTTTGTGTGATATGGGTGATATCTGCATATAATGTCATGTTTAATTTCAGTACCAGTATGGAACTCACTTGAAAAATAAGAAATAGGAGCCTTTGGCCCACCATTTACAGACGCTCTCCCCAGACCGTTGGAAATTGGAGTCGGAATTAGCACCAAATTCAGTGATGTAAATCATCTTTTTTGCTCTTTTGATTTTCTTGATTTTCTCGAAAAACATTTGCATTTTTTATATTCGGTATATCATGTACATTTCAAAATATAGTCAAAATGCTACTAGACGATATAAGACTTTATTTTATTTCATCGTAAATCATCACATACAGTGATATAAATTGCGCTATGCGGTAAATTAAATAATATTTAAAAACATCTTCAAGTCTCAGGACATCTAGGCTGGTTATGTGGGCTTTGTATATCAGCTACCACGAGGCATTGCTCGAATGGCAGACCAATGTCGGCCCATTGTCTGCGGTACTGGCCCAACATTATGACGATTCAGTTCAACGTTGATGGTGTATCGCATGGTGAACTAATTCCGCTACATTTACCCAGTTTTGATGCATTTATAGGGCCTATACCTCATGTAGGCCTATAATATCAATGATTGTTTTGTACTTTTTAGGTTATTTTTATCGAAATAAACAAAACAGTTATGCAGCTCTAAGCTTCATAAAACGCGAGCTTGATCACCAAATTAACTCTGAACAAGATGCATTCATATCTCAGGGGTTCCTTATATCAAAGATTCTTGTTTGCAAAATTCAATGAGCTGTTTAGATTTGAGAGATTAGCCGACGATTTAACGAGTGGGTCAGAGTGCTCGTTTCTGCCTATATGTGTTAAAGAGAGAGACACACGAGGAAAGTCAACGTCATTTTTTCATTCTCCTCTCGAAATTCTATACGAGGTCTTCTTTCCTTCTCAGCAAACACAAAACATTTGTATAACATCTGTACAACGTCGGCCCAACGTCTTCGACGTTGTTCCAACATACTACAAATATTATAAAAATGTTTTGTGTTTGCTGGGTTTATATAAAACCGCCCCTTGTAGAATCTGAACCATTGTGTTATGATTGGCCCAACGTCGTGGACGGTGAACCAACATCAAACCAACTTATAGACAATGCTTTAGTTTGCTGGGATATGTGTAGTATAGATAGAGTTATGCAGATTAGACAGAACATTATGTTTAATTTAAATATATATTTGTTTTCCTTGTTGTAAACCTAGGGTTGCTGATCCATGTCTCAGATATATATATTTTATAGTTGTTACATATATATATTTTATAGTTGTTATACATAAGTTGTCGTTATAAAATAGTGGTTTAACCTAGAAGTCCTAGAGGGCTGGTAGTTATGTTAACTATTATATTATTGATGTGAAATAGATGTATGTACTGGTCTTTAAAAAAATTATGAAATAAGGACAAAATAAATGACTGAAAGACTGGATAAATGAATGAATAAATGGGGTTTTAGGCTACATTTGTCTCCATAAAGGCTAAACTGGGCCTTTTGTCTGTGTGCTTGATAGAATCGTTCAATTTAAATTCATCTCAAGGTGAAGAAAATGACTGTTACTCGGTAGGCCTACCCATAGTGGACCAAGCATAGTATTCCAGACAATTACATTCTACTACCATTTTTGCCAAATTATTACCCTCCCAATATCAGGAATTTGTGCATAGAAACAAACCGGTCAACAAGATACATAAACACAATGTTTTTTTTTTTGCCGGTCTCTTGTCTTTGCCGCCGGCCCAACATCGAAACACAATAGCGCCAACGTGTTTTTGTTTTGCTAGCACATTTGACAATGTACTGTGATCCCTTCATTATGAAGCGTGTTCGCTAATAGAAAATGAAACAAGTCATAGTTGATGCTACTTCTTCACACATTTGAATTCGAATGAAAGAAATACAATAGATTTGGTGCGTGGTCAGTGTTAATGTTTAATTCAGCATTTTTAATTCGAATGAAAGAAATACAATAGATTCGGTGCGTGGTCAGTGTAAATGTTTAATTCGGCATTAGTCATGCAGAATATTGGCAAAATTTACCCTTACCTGTAAATTCATACAGTAATTTATATTTTGATTGCTTTGTGTTCAGCAGAGGCCAGGGTCATCATTCCTACCGGGAGTACTAAATTTCACCCAGTGGCAATTTTTTAATTGGCATATTTCCAAGATGGCCGCCAATTGCACCAAGATCGTTCAAATAGGACAATTATCTGGGGTTTTATTCAAAAACGTATATTTTGATACTCAAAATGGCGGCCATCTTGAAAAATGGCGGCCATCTTGAAAAATGGCGGCCATCTTGACATTTTGATCGACTAGTTTTTTTTTCAAAAAAGTAGCCCACAGGAAGTATTCATGCTAATTTTGTCGCTTGTATTCGAATGTGAAAGATTCCACAGGAAAAACCCACTTATAAATGCCCCACTATGCATTCTCCGCGTCATGCTTGTTCATAGGTTGCACTAATCCATAACGGGTGCACCCGTCATGTTAGACCTGAAGGGGTTAAATAATTTGGTCACGCGCCATATTTGATGCCTTTTTAACCTTATCAGACCCATGAAATGGCATTGACCTTTGATTTTCAAATAATTTTTAAACGTCATAAGTTTACTTATGGCATTTGGTTTGATAGAAATTGACTCCAAGATCATCA
Source organism: Flabesymbios commensalis (assembly GCA_964017125.1). Classification (NCBI taxonomy): domain Eukaryota; kingdom Metazoa; phylum Annelida; class Polychaeta; order Terebellida; family Flabelligeridae; genus Flabesymbios; species Flabesymbios commensalis. The sequence continues at coordinate 3,081 of CAXHKU010000549.1, forward strand.
AATTTAAACAAGTAGGCCCAGATATATGACATTTTAAAGATGTATGCCTAGCAATTGGTGGCCATTTGAAAATATGCAAATAAAAAAATTGCCACTGGATAAAATCTAGTACTCCCGGTGTAAATTATGACTCTAGCCTCTACGGAACACAAATCAAGCAAAATATAAATTTCTGTATGAATTTCCAGGTTATATCAGCATTCTGCCTGACTACATGTGGCCGTGATGCAGCCCTGTGACTCGTCAGGCTTGGCCTTGTGGCACAGGCTGGCCCAACTAGGCCTAACCCACCAGTCACCAGGTGCCGCTACAGTTATTATGTTACCCCTCCCACAAAGAGGTGGGGACATGTTGCTTTACCTTCGTCCGCTCAGCTTGTGTCTGTGCATTCCCTCCTATCGCGCTGTGAATAATTATCGGAAATTATACAAGGTTGGCAACAAGTTACATTTACTGTAGCTTATAAACTTTAATCTTTATACCTTTAATCTTGAAACACTAATCATAATAAATTGTGACTTAAATCTCACAAATAACATTTTTGTTCAGTCACTTTAGTTTAAAAACATATTTTATTGACCAATTGAAGTAATACATAGGCTTCGCTCGGAAAAAAAAGAAAGTGAGTAATGCTTGCGGAGTCATGGTGTGAGTACTATGAGTAGCCAGTGGGTGTAAATCTCGTTGACCTTATTTTGTCAACATGACTTCATGTTGTCAACATGACTTTATGTTATCAACATGACCTCATATTTCAGTCACTTTAAGTTGTATTTAGTGGTAGAGAGACAGTAATACAAAACTTCAGGTAACTGAAAATGCCCCCCTAGCGAAACCCTTACACTACTGCCATATGGTGGTTCAAATAATGACACGAATCTAATAGACTACTAGAGATTGTCAGCCGCATGTGATTGCGAAATAACTCATTTTAGAGGAAGATGTAGGCCCCCCACATGTAGTTGGTCAACCATGTGCTGCTGCATGCCTCTGTATGAGGGTGAATATGCTTGTCAGAATGTACACAAACACGTTAACTCGCAACAAAGAAAATGTGAAGATGTGCCTTATAGGATGAATCTGATACAGATTTATCTGACAATGAGTAAATAATTATAAATAATTAAGATAGTGTATCAGTTGTTTGTTTGTATTTTTATTCACCACTACTTATATTTTGGGGGAATTTTCGCAAAAAAGAAATGTTTCTTTTATTTATTATACAAAGCCCATACACCATGAAACATGATTTAAATGCTGGCACAATTAAACAGAATCATGCTATAGAAGGGTCCTTTTTCGATTAGCCCCCCCCGTCATTAATGCCCCACTTTTAATGAAAATATAAGGGCACACCCGGGGGGGGGGGGGGCTGTTTTGCAATAAACGTCTTTTTAAGCGACTTTTCTGACACTCACACCAATCCAACTAGCCAGATACTTGTCACATTTTTCAATGATGTAAGAGGTCTTCTCTGTTTATGTGAAGATTTGCAGCTTGAGGAATAATGTGAATATTGTGGCTGCTGGGCAAAATATGAAATCTGTCGTTTTTTTCTGGAATTTTAAAAGATATTAGGGATCAACTTGGGAAGCCAGGATTAAAACTACAGTGCGCTTGGCGTCCCTGTTGACACTGATGTGTGAACACCATTTGCCGCCATGCGAGAGGTATACTTTCAATGCCGACTTGCAGTATTGTCAACTTTTAATATCCACACAGAAAGAAGCTGTCAAAAAGCTCACTGTCAAATATTCCAGATATTTCACCCGCACATCTTTCTCAGCTCCAGATGGTCAATCAGACTTCAGTGAGCTAAAGCTGGACAAAGTAATCCGCCATGAAGGCCTAGTAGGTGCTGGACTAACTGTAAGCCTGTCAGACAGAGGACTGGATGAATATATAGGTAGTAGTAAATCATTGCTTTACGTCCCTTTTCGCACAAATGGTCTTTTAAGTGACATTGTAATACGATAAAAACGTTGAGCAGGGGGATACAAACTGAAGACGTCTCCCATCCAGTGCAGTATGTATAGTTTCCTACTAATCCCCTGATAAAATGAGATGTTATACACCACAAATTTACCCATGATCATGAACATTTTTGCGCTACTTTTAGATGACTCTGGTACACCAGCGGTAGGGGACGTGAACAAAAAATAAGAAGACATTGATAGCGACAAGAGAAGAAAATAAAAAGACAAAGAATGCGTCAACCAGAAAAGTACTAAAAAAATGATCAGCCAAGTTCTGGTGACGCAAATGGCTCGCTTTGCAGCCATAGCAGGAGATGGCACACCTTCGGTTGTACCTCCAGTGACGACCATCGCCGTAGTCCTACCTTAATTGAACACCTATCCAGCGGGTGTACCTCCAGGGAACACCAAAACTCCAGCGGTAGTAGGCCTACCTCCAGTGAATACCACCATAAAGGTGGATGGCAGTTATTTGTTAACTGGCTTCACACAGTTGACTCACACATGAAAAGTCTAAATATCTCACACCCCATTATTCTTATTTTCCAGTTCTTTTCGGAGTCAGTCCATACTGCACACCAGCAGGTCCAGGGGCCGGTTTCTGTACCATACTTAGGCCTAAATATAAGCAAGCCTAACAAACTAAGTTTGCTTAAAATAAAACTTATGTTATATTAACAGTTAGTACTTTGGGATTGTGCTTAACTAAGTAGACTTTCTCAAGAACTCGCGGGGCTTGTTGACCCGTTCTGATAACTTCCGGATTATCGTTGCTGAGCAACCATGATTTTATTGTCCTATTGGACCCTCTGTCAGTATAGGCTAAGTCTGTCAGGCTGTTGTTTTTGGCGCCACATTTGGCTTTGGCTACACCAGCTACAGACAATCTCTCGAGATCTAGTCTAGGCTTTAACGTTTTATTTTTAACATGGCATGACGAAGTGGTTGAAATTGAACGAAGCAAGATATGGCTATACTCTTGGAAGAGTATATTCATGTCAGAGGGGCGATAAATGTCAAATTTAATAGGGCCCAAATAGTCGGCTGGCAAAGAAACATCTGTGGGAGAGTCTCACAGCGAGATACAACTGGTAAATATAATCTATATTTTATAACTGTTACTTACTTTTGTATTTCAAACATTCAGCTTAGAGACCTGTCAAAGTCAGACAAAGTCAATATATTGTCGTCCAGTCCCGATGACAATGGCCACTGACACTGCCAACTTTGTCAATATTGACACAGACAGTCTGAGTCAGTGATTCGGGGACCGCTCTATAGTCTGACGGCCCATTGGTCCGACGACCCATTGGTCCGACGGCCCACTGGTCCGACCGCCCATTGGTCCGACGACCCATTGGTCTGACGGCTCATTGGTCCGACGGCCCATTAGTCCTACGCTATAGAATAGCTGTAGATAATAAATTCGTCCTTCAATTATTTTAAAAGTACAAACAACTGAAAAACATATTCTACTGGGCAAAGGTCTTCCCGGATCTCTCCCCAGGATAAGTAAGTAAGTAAAATATTTTCTTTACTTCACTTTTCGGCCAGTATGGCCATTTAAGTGAAAATTCCAGGTATTACAATATCCCATATTGTATAGTTAAAGTAGTAAAGGAAAGACAAAGCCAATAAAAGCATGATCGTACTAAAATATTCAGTTTAAAGTGTTTGATATGATAAGATGACGATGCTCCTGGCACCTATATGTAACGAGTCTGATGACATGTTGTAGCGCCTGCACTACAACACAGTTTAATGAGTATAAAAATATCAGTATAAATAATGTATAATATGAAGTTATTATAAAATGAACGACTTATCAAGTCACTATATCTCCATGAAATTGGAGTGATTGTGTAAAAACTACAAGTCTAAGTCTAATAATTAAAACATATATTATAGGTTACATTCCCGAAGGAACTGAATAATAAAACCAGCAGGGGTGTCCCTGAATAGCTCAAATAAGGAATTAAATGCAAAATACTTCCTTCTGATGTGCGCATAATTCGCACAACTGAGAAGGACATGTCTTACAGTGAGACGAGTATTGCAGCACATAGGTCGCAATTCTCCTCTCAATAAATAGCCGTTTGTGAAATAGGCATGGCCAATTCTGGCCCTGCATAAGACAACGTCATCTCTTCGGCGTTCCATTGGTGTAAAAGATCGCTTAATAATTGGTTGTACCTCGAACAATTTGCTGGTGACATTGATGTTCCATTCACCTTGCAAAATGTCATCAAGGTAGACCGAGATGTTATACTTGAAATCAGTATATGGTATATAATAAAACTGTTTTGTCTTATCCAGGGCAGCCTTGGCCAAAACATCAGCCCGTTCATTACCCTGTATTCCAATATGGCTGGGTACCCAGAAAAAAATAATGTTCTTGTGCCCAGACAAGTAGTGACACATATGCAAAATATTGGAAACAATTGGGTTGTTGAGTTTTTGACTCTTAAGAGCCTGCAATGAAGATAGGAGTCTGTGATGATCATGAACTCCTCGTCATTACTATCCCAGATGTATTCGATGGCAGCTTCAATAGCTAACAGCTCTGCTGTGCAAATTGAAGCCTCATCGTTAATGCGGCAGCTAAATTCATGATCATCACAGACAAAGGACATAGCTGTCCTCTTGTCTTCCTTTGATCCGTCAGTATACACCTTCCGGTGCCTCGGAAATCTACAAAATAACTCAAGCAACATGCTCTGAAAGACAAGGGGACAGGTGTCTCCTGAGATCTGAGAGGTTAAAAAGTATATTAGGATGTTGGAGAAGCCAGGGTGGACATTCTGGTGGGCGCACAACGCTAATTGCGTCGAGCTCCACCTCCATGTCCTCCAGATGGGTTTGAAGCCTTATACCCAAAGTAGGTATAGTCCCTGGCTTGTTATTAAACAGTCTCTTGTACCCTGGGTTGACAACACAAGAGTATGCCGGGTTCTCAAGATTTGCTTTCATCTTCATATAGTATTGCAGGCTCAGCTTCAACCGGCGAGTCTCTAAAGAGGGCTCACCGGTCTCCACCTGAAGACTTTCGATTGGTGATGTTCGAAATGCCCCTGAGCATAATCTCAAACCTTGGTTCGTGATTGGATCAAGTACTGCTAAGTACGATCGTCTCGCTGAACCATAAACAATACAACCATAATCCAGTTTGGATCTGATGTGAGACCGGTAAATCCTCAGTAAGGTTGTCCGGTCACCACCCCAATCCTTGCTGGATATAACTCGTAGTAATTGTAATGCTTTCCTACACTTATCTTTCATATATTTGATGTGTGGAATAAAACTGAGCTTCTTGTCGAAAAACAGACCAAGAAATTTGACCTGCTCTTTAACAGGAAGCTGTTGTCCATATAGTTTGAGATTAGGCTCAGGCTGTAAGCCATTTTTTTTGCAAAAATGTACACATAAAGTTTTTGTGGGAGAAAATTCAAAGCCGTTCTCATCCGCACAAGTCACCAACTTATTGAGGCAACTTTGCAGGCGCCGCTCAATTATTGCCATATTGCTTGACTGGCAGTAAACAGCCAGATCATCAACATATAATGATTTTTCAATATCTTGTGGTAAAGAATCAATTATACTGTTTATTTTAACGGTAAATAGAGTTGATGAAAGGATACTACCTTGTGGGACACCCTCCTCCTGTGGATTTAGTGAAGAGTGGGTGTTGTCCAAGCGGACTTTAAATTTTCTCCCCTTCAAAAAATTGTCAATGAATAAGGGTAATCTACCCTTCAGGCCCATTTCATGGAGATCTTTCATGATACCACCCTTCCATGTGGTATCATAGGCCTTTTCTAAATCAAAAAATATCCCCACTGTATGTTGATTTTTAACAAAAACTTGACGGATATAAGTCTCCAGTCTGACCAAATGGTCTGTGGTGCTTTTTCCTTTTTGAAAACCACATTGATATTTAGTTATTATGTTATTGTCTTGTAAAAAACATGTGAGACGATGATTGATCATGCGCTCCATGATTTTGCAAAGACAACTTGTCAATGCTATTGGCCTATAATTATTAGGATCTGTTTGATCTTTTCCAGGTTTAGGGATCGGGATCACTGTTGCTTCTCTCCATCCATCTGGGAAATCCTGAGATTGCCACAGATCATTCAAGAGTAGAAGCAACAGATCAAGTGATACATCAGGCAAATGTTTCAGAAACTGGTAGTGAATTTCATCAGGGCCAGTTGCCGAATCAGTTGCCTGAGCGATAGATTTAATTAGTTCTCGTTTAGAGAAATTAACATTGTACTTTTCGTCATTATCTGACTCAAAGTCCAATGTGTTCTCCTTCTCCTTGTCCCTAATCTTTCTAAATTTTTCCTGATAATGATCTGGCGATGATTTAGCAGCGAAGGATGTCGCCAGCGTTTCTGCAATATCCGTTTTATTGGTTATTGTGTCAGAATCAGTGACAAGGTACTTGATGGTTTTATCTTTCCTCTTGCCACTGATTCTGCGCAGCATTTGCCAAGTATGTTTTGCCGATGTATTATTATTTAGTGTGGAGACATATGCTCTCCAAGATTGCCGCTTGGCTTCACTGATTGTGCGGCGAGCTTTAGCGTAATCTTTCTTATATCCGTCAAGGTTTTGTCTAGCTGGATATTTTTTAAATTTTTGCAAGGATTTTTTCCTTTTGTCTATTGCCTTTCGGCAACCGAGTTTTTTGGGAACTGTCGAGGTTTTGGGTATGCTTTTATCTGCTATATTGTGTAACTTGGCTGTAAAAAGGGCTATAGGGTCATCAACCCCCTCTTCATTCTCAAATTGAGAGATTGTGAGGCTCTCCCCACAAGACTGTTGGAAGGCCTCCCAATCTGCTCTGTGCAGCCTCCAATGCTGCACTCTTTCTTCAACAATAGAGTTGTTGCTCTCTATTAATATAGGATAATGATCACTGCTACAGAGATTCTCGTTGACCCTCCAAGTGTAATCCAAATATAAATCGGGATCGCACAAGGATAGGTCAATGGCTGTTGCAGATCCTGAAGCAGGGTGCAAATAGGTGGTGGTATCATCATTAAAAATGCAGAGGTTTTCCTCTGCGAGGAAGTCTTCTATTATTCTGCCCCGTGGGTTGATGTCCCTACAGCCCCACATTGTGTGGTGCCCGTTAAAATCTCCCAGCAGCATGAAGGGTTTGGGCAATTGTTTTACCAGCTGCCTCAATTCCACAACATCTACTGAGCGGTTTGGGGGTAAATAAACAGAGCATATCGTCATTGGCCTGTGACAGTTTATGTTAACCGCAACAGCCTGCAAAGTTGTATTCAACGTGATCTGTTGATGTGGTGTTCCATCCTTTACAAGGATGGAAACCCCCTAGCAGGCCCTTTCATTATTGGCAGGGCCAAAACAATTGATTATTGAATAGTTTTTAAAACTTATGTTAGTGTTAGGTTTTAAGTTAGTCTCCTGCAGGCACACAGCCGTTGGGCTGTGTTCCTGCAGAAGAATAGCCAGGTCATTGTAATTTGATCTTAAACCTCGACAATTCCATTGTATAATTTTGTGGGCCATTATGAATTTTTATGTCTCCCTGGTTTTTTCTGTGCTTGGACTCTCCCCAGGATATCAGATGATCGCTCTATATCGTCCCCTTGGATATGAAAGGGTGTATCTGCCACTTTAGTGGCAGATACACCCTTTCATATCCAAGGAGGCGAATATATTGGTACGATTTTGTGAAAATAATGAGGATATCAGTGCATAAGAATAGGTGAGGTTTACTCTAATGAGCTTCCGTACGAATACATGCTGGCGCTTCGTACTACAGCTCTAACACAGACTGATCGAAAATCTTTTCAACGGGTGAGAGATCGCCCGAAACGTCCAAAAACTGATACTGAAAGCAATATTTTTCATCGAATCGGCTTTATATAACATTTACCTGTTTAATCGCAAGGTAGTTGTGATGATCAAGGAAACCAGTAGACTGTAAAAGAAGTTATATTCCGTGCAGGTTGAATCAGATTTGTTGTTGAATCGCCGACACTCAAAATGATCTCACCCATGCGCATGGACAGCTAGAATTAGGTCGTCGCTAGATGTGTAACGAGATAAATGTGGGTTGAACAATGAAATCTGCGTGATTCCCTGTCATAGTTTACAACCCCGTAGTTGAACTGCCTATATGATAAGCTGTGAATACGTATGATATTATGGAAAGTAATAAATGATGCTACATTTTATTTCAACCTTATTTTTCAGCTCTAATAAAACATAAAATGTTGTTGTTATTGGAAATATTAGGCTATTATTGTTATTTTGAAATATTTTGTTATGACATCATTACAAATAATGCAAGTCACATCTTACCTGGATGATTCTCAGACAAAATATGCTTGTTTAAATATATATATATATTCCGATCGTATCTGTATCGTAGGTCTAATTGACGGTTTTTTTAATATAATTATGATGTACTTAATGTGAGGTAATAAAGATAAACAATTAAATAACGCAGCATGTATTCAGTGTTTTATTTTCTCGTATCTTTCATAGTGTAGGCCTACAGGGTTCATAGTGTCAAAAGGGATTAGCCTTTGTCTCTTGTCACCCTGCCAGATATAGGCCTACCTGATTAGCGACGGTCCCTTCATGTTTACACAACGCCTTCGTTAATTTGGGTGGCGATGACAGTAAAGGAAACGTGACTTACGGCTTTAGACACAATTTTAAAATCCTTCAAGATTATCTGAAATGCCGTGAGTTGAAAGAATGTATTTCAATGTTTTCACTAATTAACCCCTTAACCGGCGGTGACCATTATATTACTTTTTATATTTAACAATATATTATAGAACCGAATAAATTATTTATTATTATATTAAAGAATATTTGCATAAATTATTAAATTTCAGAGATGATAAAAATTCCCTTCATCGTCCTCTAAAGTTGCTAATTATAAAATAAGTAGAATTGTGTGGAGTCATCAGAAAGGGTCACACCCTTACAAAACGCTGGGTTATATAATTTAAATATTCACTCATTTCTAGGGCAACAAATAACTTCAAGTGGTTGAAAATTACTTATATTTTTTATATTTTAAACCATAAATTTGAACGTCGTAGAATAGTAGCATCATTTTTTGCTCACAGTATAGTTAATTTGATACGCTACTCAAACTCATATGAAAAGATAATTAGCTTGCTCAGCCGGCAAAGGGTTGCAAAACTATACTGCCGTCAGTATTACCAATGACATAATATGTCTGAGGTGAGATCGGACAGCAATGGGGTGGCTCTGAAAAGAGAACAAGCGAACTTTCTTAATTTCACAATTAAGATGACACGCTTCTAGGAATTTTCTATTTTTCAAATTATCAACTTTAGACACCTTTTAGACCATTCCAACCAAATTCAATGAAATTACATAACTCTGACGTTCCTTCTCAGGGTATGCGGGAGTATGGCGATGGCACACAGACAGTCAGGCAAACAACACGAGGTAAATTGATCACATTTGATCCAAAATTCAGAACGCAATTTTAAGTATGTCAAACATACTAAGAGAACTTAAGTGTACACGAGAGGCATAGGTTTAATAAAAGAAATGTCTCAAATGTTCATTTAAAGGATCTGTCAAAACTAACACTTTATCGGCCTTTTCCATCCAGACTTCAAGAGTTAAGACACGAGATATAGGGTAGCTACCGGCTGATTCAACACCTCATTTAGACCACCGCGACCCTCTGTTCGCCGAGGGCGCATCAAAATTAATTAAATTCTAAAATGCTTCTGTTTCCAGGTTCCTTGCCTCCCTTGCCAACCAGACATTTTCTAATGAGTATTATATACTAATGAAATATTTGGATAGGCTAAGAGAAAGCTTTCATACAAGCTTCGAATGCCTTAATCCCACTCTCAGCACCCTTCGGGTGCTAGGGTTCACTCAGCTGGACAGCAATGGGGCGGTGACACCAGACAGTAAGGAGATCAAAGGAGAGAAATTGTGAGGCATGGCGGAAATTAGGAGAGGGGTCAGAGGTACAAAAAAGAGGAGGAATAAACACCCTAATGTGCTGTGGTCCTACAACTTGAAAATATAAATATATGAAAAATATTAGGAAATAAAAAAAATAAAATAATTAAAATAAATGAAAATGAAATGAAAACTAGTTTTGTATACAGTGATGTAATTATTTAAATTATTATCAACGCTACTTAAACTCGACTCAGCTGATGATTGTCATTTCCTCAAAATGTTGTCTATTTAAAAAATAATGCTCATAAATTTAAATAAAAAAATGATAAAATTCCGATAAATAGGTCTTGCATTTTCGTATGCAAGGACAATAACCTATGCAATAACTAGAATGTATTTAGATAATACATTATTCTATTCAATACCTTTATGCAAAGAAGAAAAAATATTTAACACAATCATATCAAAGTTCGTGATAAAATATACTTAACATGCTATTTACCTTCATTATGGGAGATTTGTTATCAGGGTTATTGTTAAAAAATAGCTGTCAATCATCAATATTTTAATTTAGCTTTTTAAATTTGGGGTGGGGGCTCGAAGGCATGAAGCATAGTGGAGGAGGGGACACATTGCATAAATCACCCCACTACACATGCTACAGCAGGGTAGTATGGGAAGTTTCATCGTTGCCTATATATGATTGAAGTAATTCTTATGTCTCATCATTTATTGGACGTCTTGCAAGATAGTTTCGTCGCCTTAGGTTGCGTAACGTTACAGTTAATAATTCACAATGGAAGAGTCTGTTTGCTTTTTGTGTAGCGGGCCTTTTGAAAAACACCAGAAAGGATGGAAACGACATCCAATACTAACAGTAACCAGCCCCAGGAGTATACTTAAACTTCTGAAGCCTGGTACTTCTTTAAGCCAAGAGGAAATGAAAGGAAAATTTTTGTGTCATATCTGTCTTAATGATATGATTAAGACAGGTGTCTTCCAGAAAAAAAGAGGAAAAAAAAGAAAATTTGTGGTGCATACACCAGGCAAAAGGTAGGCCTTATCATTTTAATTTTATGAAAACAATTGCATATTACTGACATGATTAGAGCTGGCAAATTATATTATTTATGCGGAACATTATTTCCCTTAGATATTGTTTTAGGATTCATTTGAATTCAATCACTTTGCGGTTATGAAATTCAAATGTAGCGATTATATATATCTATTTATAATTAGATATTTATGTGCATATGTCTATATTACACAACACAATATAATAAAGTGTATAACCTCGAAATATAAAGTATGATCGCTAGCACTTAAAACAACCAATAACACATGTTACGGACAATTAAATCTGCATAATAAATAATTGTCACGTGAACAAAACCTAAATAACACCCCTTCAATATCATTTGTAACATTTGTTCATGATTGAAAAAAATAATGTGTATTAACGCATAGTTATGATATATAAAACACATCTTACCATCTCTATAAAGATATGTGAGTGGTTAACACTCAAACTGTCATCACTTATTGAGCTGTTAATCGATTATTGTTTTGTGATAACATTGGTGCATCACGTTGATGACACGCCATGTTACACGCCATGTTACTTCGCTAAGTGCTGGACACACATCTTTACAATTTGGAAATATTTGTACTCTTAGCAAAAAACTATTTAATAAATTTCTTTTTTTTCATCTAATGTGACACCTGGGTCGCAGTAATTCAATTTGATAATTCAGCGCTGTAATTAGGCGCCTCGTAATAATATTATTAGGCCCCTAACTATATAATAATAAAATTATAGTATGTATAGACCTACACATCTATGTTGCTACAATGTACTGTAGCATTGTAAGTATCGTAACTCCAGTTCGTGTTCATCTACTTTATATACAAACTACAAGCATGCTGTTATTATTCAGCCATAGTACAATTTTAACGTGCAGCAATGTAATTTAAAGAATTATTAGGCCTGTATAGCATCTAAATAAGACGTGCTACTATGTGATATTTTCATTATTTAATGTTGAGCAATGTATGACATATATAAAGGCATTTATCATGGGAACAGGAATGACTACTCTGAGCGGTTATGCTATTATTAGCACGGGAAGAAGAATAAAAGGACACCTTTTTTTTAACACACATTTTATCGCTGAAATGGTTTAACATTCAGCGTTTGCAAGTAGGTTCAATCGACTTCGCGTCATCACTGACGCACGTGAGTTAATGTCACGTGTTGTGTGAACGCCCGTAAGAGTGTTATTAGAGTTGATCACATAGCTTGAGTGTCACTAATTTTCTTCCATCTCTTGGTTCTTTATGTGAATATTGTGAGAAAAACATTTGGTAGCAAAATAGCTAGGCTACATGATTCACTTTCCTTGTAGTTTTGAAAATAATCCGGTCATAATGTATTTGAGCACAATCCTCATCATTAATTAGTGTGATTGAGCAGGTTCCTTGATAAAATAATTTATATCAAAGGAAAGATATTGGCCACAGCGGGACTGGAACCCGGTACCCCCGGACTCCGAGTAAATCACGCTAGGCATGAGCTGTCCTGGCGCCGGGGTAGTTGATTGGTAGCGCAGACGACTCAGAGCCAGGGAGTATTCCCGGTTAGAGCCCAGCTGTGGCCGATATATATTTATGGTGCACATGTGCAGTTACACAAACTGTTCAAGTTCATGGGATAATGACGACAGAAACGTATAACAGATTCACGCCGCATACAAAAGAAAAAAAAAATAATAATTAAATACGACCAAGTTAACATGTTATCGGTCAAAATTAAAATACATATATATAAATATATATATATCTAAATGTAACTTTTTTCATTTAAAAATATCTTTAAAATAGTGTCATTATATTATTTACATCTCAAAGGTAGAAAATACCTATTCTTACGTCTGCCTGACAACCATCGCGCTTACATGATTTCTCCACGACCGGCTGCCTCAAGGCCTCAAGAGTGAAAAAAAATTGTGACTTAATGCTTATAGCAAATTAATTATAAGTAATGAGTGAAGATTACATTACATTTCAACATATCGTAATTTTTTAAGTAACAAAATATATTTTAGACTAATTATGCAAATTATTTTTTTATTATTATTCTTATTTCCATTAATATTTTTTAGGTTAACAATGACTCCTGTGAAATCACCTGCTGCAAAAAGATTGGGGTTCAGTTATTCACCTCATAAGATACCTTTGCCAGTCAGCACACATAAAACATCTCATATGAGCAAAAGGGATGATGCCCTGAATGGGGCGATGAAGCACTTCAAGTCTTCAAAATATCTGACAGGGCTAAAAACGTTGTATACGTGCATTCCAGCAGCACGAAAAGCAATCGTCAAAATGTTCACTGCAATAATCAAGAAAGAGGTAATTTATCTACACATCGCTAATTTAATTTTGCAAATTATTTGATAGATCTATATGTATTACCTCATTCCTATTATTAAGTAATAAATAACTAATAACTGTAATGAACAAATTTATACATAGATGTTGATAGTAATACATATGTAATTTTTAATTTATTATTATTATTAATTACCTTTTAGTAAACAATTAATGACTTACTAGTATATATTACAACAAGTCACTTTTCCGTGAGCTGTAAACACTATGTAAATGTCTTTACAGCGCAAACTGTACCTGAAAACTGCCTGCCTTTTGAGTGCCAAAATAAATTTAGAAAATCTACAGAAATTTGAATTTAATAAAGTTGTCACTGAAGCTGAGGAAATTATGCCGGCGACATCAGAATTTATAACTGCATTATTTCCAGACCCCTCTTCAATAACTTGCTACAAATCATTCGGTACTAAGTTAAACAAAAGGTAAATATATACATGTATATTTATTTTAAACCTTCAGTTTCACGGTAAACTTTATGATTGAAATGATACGACATTTATCACGATGAAAATAAATCTTTGAACTGATGTCTTTAAGTATTCTTTTTTATATATATATATTTTGTTATATATATCTATTTTTATTTAATTAAATAAAAAAAAATTAAATAAAATTGAAAGGCGATTAAGGAATGTAAACTAATCTATTACATTTAACTTATGTGCCATAGTAAAATATCAACATAAATTAAATTCAGCACATTTACGATGTCAATTAGGCATTTTTCTCCTTTTATTGATATTATTTCAATACATTACTATTACACAGGAAGCAGACGCTGGAAGAAGCTAATGATCAAATAAACATGAGAAAGGGACTGGCGTTAAGCGTGGCTCTGCATACAGCTTCACCTAGAAAAATCAAATTCATCCAAGCCAACATAGGCGTCGATCTCTGGAGACAAGGAGCATCTCAAAAGACATATAAGATGTTGAGCATGTTAGGCATATGCCAATCTGCCAATGCAGCCAGGAGGCATGTTGATTATTTCGCTGATCAGTGCGACAGAGAAGTTTATAATTGGAAAGGTACACTTGAGGTTAGTGTAAACATCGGAAATAGCTATGATATCCAACAACTGAACGTTATGTATATTGTTATAGAAAAGTAATAAATTTGACTTTTACTCATGTCGCTACAATAATTAGTAATTAGCTATAAAAAGGTGAATGTTTTCAAGTTTATTATTTGATTGCAGCTCCACAATAATTTAAGTTATTATATAAATAATATTTATTTATATTTTGTTTTATATTAATTAATTTTTATGGCATAAGCAATGTATAAGCAATTTTGTTCACACGAGAGATTAGATGAAGTAGTTATATTTATAAAGGCATAACAAATTTCTCTAGACAAGCCCACAGTAACAAAAAAATATTATATATTTTTTACATACTTGTGGTCATTACAGAGAAAAGAAACTGCGGATAATCAGGTTACATCTACAGACATTTTAAGCCTTACAAGTCATTCAATTATTGATAGTGAAGATGAATTAAAGGCCATGAGTGACGGGAATGAGGATATGGACGAGCTAGATATGTCAGATGTGGAAAGAATGTCAACTGATTCTACCCCGCCACAACATGTACACGAAGAATCCGTAACCAACGTATCCACTAACTCGGAACCCATGACTCTAAACACGTCCCAACAATCTCCATTGCTGCCTGAAATGACACCCTCAATGCAGCACAGAGAAAGGAAAAGTGTAAGAAGGAAATTGTCCATGGGATCCATTAAGCCTCCTTCTAAGACAAAGATTCAACTACCTCAACAACAAAACTACAGTGTAGTGTGGGATAATGTGCAAATGGAATCACATAGGAAGCATCGTGTAAGTTTATACTCTCTTTTATTTATTTATTTATATTCTTATTCACAAAAATGTAATGAATTCTTAAATTCGCATCATTGCTTATATTTTTCAAGTATGCTAATATAATAAGTAATTAATTGTACAGTGTAAATCACTAAAAAAAAATTCTGACATAAATTATTTAATAATTAAAATATACTTTTTTTAATAAATAAAAATTGCCTATGCAAACAAATCTGATGATACATAAATTTCATGTATTTTTTTTTTAATCATGTACGTTTCATTTCTGGTTATAAAGGGTCAACAAAAAGGGGATAATTTCCACATGTGGTCAATGTCTTTTGCTGTTGGTCACAGAGTGGACACAATCAAGTTCAGTGACCCAAGTACTCTGATGGCCCAAAACATACCTCCTGACTCATTTGTTCCTCAACAAGAAGAATATTCGATTGCCCGGGAACACATGAGGCAGTTAATACATGGCATTATAACCAATAAATTTAAATGCTTGCAGGAAGATGCTGTCAAGTACAACAAAAACCATCCACATTCAAAAGAAATGGCCACTCCTTCTAAAGTAGTAAGTTCCAATTAAGATGCTGTATTGTATCTATGCCTTGTTATCTCTCATAGGGTTCACGCTATTTCTTATCGATATCTACACTGAAATAAATCGACAACATGAGATGCTTTAATGAAACAATACTTTCAAATTGTTCAATCAATGATCATTTTATGCTCATTACGTATAATTGAAATAATATAAATGTTTTCATAATGCATGATATGTATTATATTATTTTATTCTTCACAGGTTACACTTGGTGTACAAAATGTTAATCCAGGTACGACACACGGATCCATTGTGGTGATGGATGAGTTGCACAAGCTGGTGCCAGAAACAGAAGAGGGGTTATTTCCCATATTAGCACATGGTGATGGCAAAAGGTGAGCTAATGTTTCAATAACAACAGTTCATCTTGAAATTTACTAATTACTACATAATTTATTGCCCGTTTGTGCAACAACAAATTTACTCTGTATTTAATTGATTTGACTTCCAAGAACCATTACGGCGAGGACCTGCTTTGAGTAATAGTAACAAATGTATATCATTAGGATTTATCATGTACCCATGACACTTATTACGCTGAAACATTTATTTTCTTATCTATTTCTATCTATTTTTTTTTTTTTTTTTTTTTTGAGATATATGTTAGAGATAATGCGAGCAAATTTTTAATATTATTATTCGTGTACTTCAGATACATACTTGAAACTGTGTATATGGCAGTAATAATTCTTAAATTTATTTTGTGATATTATAGTCATTGGGAAGGGGGATGTATCATTTAATCTACCCTTGCCTCAAATTTAGATATAATGTATATTACAACAGTGTGGAGATGATGGTGCATGCCAAACGAGCTCGAGCAGCAGGTTCAACACAAAAGATAAGGCTTCAAGGACTAATCCCCTCTCCGCAAGAATTTCATAAGGAGATGATTTTGCTCCAGGTGGGTTCATTAATGTTGATATATGTATAATATACATGTGTGATGACTACTATAAATTAATTTGAAAAGTGTATATGATCAGTGTATATTAGTGGCTGGCCGTGATGATTCATTTGGTTTGGCTGTGACTCATCACCCAGACGTAACGTGTTCGAGTCCCGGGTGGGCCGGATATTTGTCATAGAGGCTGTGCATAAAGTGTACCAAAATTTGAAAAGATGTGGAGTGTGCAGTGCTGCATATGCTACTGTGCACTACAAATAACCCTTAAAGTAATTATATACGAGTAGGACATAGTACTATCTTTGAGCTTGCTTCTGTCGCGATATTGTCATAATATGCAGCGACTTAAATCAGTATTTGCACACACAAGTGTGTATTGCTTTGTCTTTTATGTTTAAGTTCATTTCACTCAATCTTGCAAGAGAAAGAGCTATTTATTTATATTTATATTTGCCATTATGTTTGCATCCATAAACGTCTTTGTTTTTACAGGATTACATGGATCAATTTCATAATGCAGAGAGTGAAGCATGTAAGGGGACATTATCACATATAAAGAACATGTTTGGTCACCACAAACTAAAGACAAAGGTGAAGGACGACTTCCAGCATGCTTGGGACTTAATGGAGGTAATACAGTGTGCCTAATTTTTTTTTCTGTCGTGTGGCGAATTACTTGTAAATATTATAAAAACATGACCGCTACTGTTACATTATTCTAATACATTTTTAATGCCTTTTAATATCATTCTTGCAAGTGGGAATTTAAACTATTGATAACAATAGTCTGTCCACAAAAAGGTAGATTTCATAAAACAATTATATACCAACATCATTAAAAATAAACATACATCTATGTCTACATCTTACAAAAGTGTAGTATTGTTGTAATGATAGCATTGAGGATTGTAAGTACTAAGCCTGAGCAATATGGAACATATACAAATATAATCTCACGTAGAAATATTGCAATTTCGGAATAATGTGGCGATGTAACGAAGCTGCTGCTACCTGTATTGAATAGTTACATTTATCTCTCTCCAGTTTGCTACTGAGGGCCATGTATTATTATGTGCGATGGAACACATGGATATCAGCAGATTAGATGAGAAACCGAAGGATTTTCCAGAATCAAAATATGGTAGACGCGCATACACTTACAATCTGTCATTGAAGATACTCTCATCATGCTGGAATCCTCCTCCTGTTGAGGACTTGAGAAAGGTTTCAGAGGCTATGAAACTTAGAGACATTGGGAATGATATTTTTCCATTTTGCTCATGCTTGGAAGGTAATTTTTTAGCATTTTAACTGCTGCCATAAAACATTTAGTGATATTTCATATTTGGTTCACTAACATCAGAATCTTTTCTTCATCATTTTTCAAATTACTTTATTTTGTAATTCAGCTGTATATTGCAGTGATTTCCAAAGGTATTGTTCTTAAGCACTACAGCTAATTTCGTAAACGTATACTTTTACACACTCTTGACTGAGCAGTGAAAACATTATATATTTATAAAACACATGTATACAATGTTTATCAATGCACTATCATCTTAACACAGATAAGGACGAGTCAATGGTCCTGTGCTGCAGCTATATGTGTAGGAAAGGTTGGATGCACTACACTTGTGCAGAGTTGACAGGTGAGTAGAAATATATCAAGATGTCTTGACGGAGAGTAAAATAAACGCTTAGTTTCAGTAATTAATCTTTATGTAAATGCAATCGGTTATTTAAATTAAAAATGTTCGTGTCATCTACACATGATCATGACGTCTGAACAATTTCAACAAATATTACTATAATATGTTGCAGAACCACCACGTGAAGGAGCTGATTTCTTTTGCAGTGAAAAATGCAGAACAGATCAGTCCTATATATATTGTGTTTGTCACAAAAAGAAAGGTGGCATCATGGTGCAATGTGCACTTGAAGATAGCTGTAGGCGTGAAGAGTGGTATCATGTCACATGTCTAACAGAACCAGTTGAATCGGGTAAAATTTATTTTTTAATGATATAACTTTGTGCATGAAATGCTGATCAACATATTATATTGACTTATGCTAATTTTAAATAGTAATAATAATATTACTGTTATAGATGGCCGTAAGTGGTTCTGCTCTGACGAGTGTGCTTTGGGATCAGAAGGCGATGACCCTGTCCAAGCGTATGCTCAAGATTTGCTTTGGAGTGGACTGAAATTGATGTGCCGCCGCGATGTAGTCAGGAGCGGTAATGGCAGTTTACTGTCAATGTACTGGAAAATGGACATGGTGGAGTCATATTGGAAAAGGGGACACTGCCACTATTTGAAAATCGCCCATAAATTCATTGCAGGTAATATATTTTTAAACTATTTTTTTCGCTTCGCTAATTATGTTATTTTAATGTAGAGATGTAAGTAAATTACAAATTTTAATTCTTGACGTGACATAAAATATTCACTTGCAAGGGATCTTTAAATTATAATGAATTACGATTTCATTACGGCATAGACCAAAAGGCAATGAAGAAACTTACTATATTGCAGATCACACCATCCAAATAGTTAGTGCATTTTTTTGTTATCAGACATATCCGGTTTCCAACCGGAGAGAATTAAACAGGATCTCATCTGGAACAGGCTTGCAAATGTTCAGGGGAGACAAGATGGCAATATACCGCTGGATCTTTTGAATGAGTTTGTAAACGGAGAATTTAAAGGTAATTTTTATATAAATACTTTTTGTTTTTAATGTATGTTATGTCACACACTTCAATTGCTACCATTTTTGCTAGATTTTAAGGATGTTTAGCATCAGCACACCAATTATTGTTATAGCTAAGCGGCAATAATTGATAAAGTGTGACAGAAAAAAAAAATGTTCAGTAGACCTACATGAAAATGACAGACATTTTTTCACATATGTAAATAAATTAAAGCTCATATACCGATTAATTATTGATATTTATATGATGGTCAACAAATATTCAAATGCAACTGTGTTCATGGTACTATAGAATTATGCGAAAATGATTAACAAAGTTTTAAATATTTCATTTAATTATGGTTAAAACACTAAATGAGTGGTGAAGGTACTTGTTTATTGTATCTTTTAAACAAGAAAGGAATACAAAATCAGTATGCCTGATGCTGCAAATTTATTCGTTTAAAACAATTTATTACACAAATTTAGCACAATTTCTACAATTTTTCTTACTTATAATATGTATGTTGTGGAGTCCCTAACCGGAGGAGGTGTGATGTATTTGTTAAACCCTCACATTAAATTCGTGTTAAGGATTAATGTCGCTATTATCATTCAAAAGCAATTAAAATTAAAATCTTTCATTGAAAGATTTTAATTTTAATAACATTTACATTTGACAAATTATGTGAAGAGTAGGGGCCTAATACAAAGAACTGAAAGACTATAAACAGAATAAACAATCCCTTAGATCAATTTTATAGGAAATATGAGTGAGTTCTTAATATTTCAGCCAATATCTGCTTGCAATTGTAATGTACTATTTACATGTGGAATAATACTTCCAGCTTCTACGTTTTTAATTTACCGCTCTCTTAATACATGCAAAAGCAACTAATATAACGTCTATCACGAAATACAGTAATATAAGAAATTATGAAACAGATTGATGTAAAGAATGAGTATAAGTACTGGCGATAA
This sequence comes from Flabesymbios commensalis, assembly GCA_964017125.1. Taxonomy (NCBI): domain Eukaryota; kingdom Metazoa; phylum Annelida; class Polychaeta; order Terebellida; family Flabelligeridae; genus Flabesymbios; species Flabesymbios commensalis. The sequence continues at coordinate 23,480 of CAXHKU010000549.1, forward strand.
CCATGATTTATACTGCCGATTTTACATATGTTTCATTTAAGAATGGTCAAATTGATGAAAAGCAATGTTGGTCGAATGTCAAGAGATACCAGCCCTGACATAACTGAATGAAATGATGTAGGCTTTAATGATTATGTGAGTTAAATGAAGGAGGTATAAAAATCTTCCCGCATCATCTATAATTCATAAATGAAGACATAACTTTGGTAAAAATTAAGAGACATACACAATTAACAGTAAGTATGTACTAGTGTATGATTTAAAATAGTACAAATAACTTATAGCCGCATTTATATATTTATATTTTTTTCAGAAATGTTGTTCCGCTCCCACGGTCAGTATACAGAGGCACATGTTGACAGGTGCGCTCATATGTGCGGTGCATTTGGCAAACAAATGGATAGACTGTTTGCAATGGCAGGGCTGGGATCTCTTGACATAAGACCACCAGGGAAAAAACCAGACTGGTACATGAAAGATCTCCTGTCATTCACTGAAGTTTATGGTGCAGATCACTTGTTCGCATACATGCCCGGGAGAAAACATTCACGTTTTGAAAATTACACTAGATGTAATAGGATCACTGCTCCAATGGCCCTCGGTGAAAAACTTCAAAATTTCTCGAAAGATATTGATTTTTGGGAAGGAGTTAAAGATTTAGTATGATGATCAATATATATACATTCAAATCGTAAAGACGACATGTGCGCGAGGATTTATAATGTTTAGATGAAACTTGGTAGTTCCTTAAAGATAGGTGTCTTGTACTTCTGGCTCGATGTCACAGGATGAGCAGCATGAGTCGCTCTGGTGATGTAAAACACTTTCGTCCATCCCAGGTATTATCAATTGTTTCAGTACACTTTTCCTCAGGCATCTGTCGTTAGATTTGGTGAACTTTACCATTTCTGGCTTTATGAATTTTACATTTACTGATGTCGGGTACAGGTAGCAGATTGCCTCACTGGGTCTGCCATCACGGCCAGCACGACCCACCTGCTGCCAATAATCCAACAGATCTCCTGCTGGACCCCAATGCACCACATACCGCACATCACTTACTTGCAACCCCATCCCGAAAGCACTCGTTGCGGCCACACAACGCAGCGGTCCATCAGTAGAAAAAGCTTCCACGATCCTTTCCTGATCAGATGTGGCTGTATCACCGTGGAACATGTCTACTACTCTTTCATCAACACTTCTGGTGGTTTGTTCATCTGTTGGTACGTGACATGCTCTAGGGCCAAGGTTGGACCAAAAATATCCCCACAGCATGTAGCACTCACTTATTGTCCTACAACATATACAACGAAGAAGCGTTCTGTTATCGGTGTTAATTAATTTTGATGTGTAACTTTTAGTTGATTTTACAAAAAGGCTGTTAACCTGGTGTATTTCTATCTGATAATAATCAATAAAATATTATAGTCATGATAAATATGATTTAAAAAGATAACATATGACATGCCAATAGTCACTGCATTAAGATTTGAAAATTCTGAATGTTTTTCATTCATGATATGTGCAGTCCACATCGTTACCGAAATAGATATGTTAACAAACGTAATATTATTACAAATTAACTTTTGTTTTATAACGTTATAGTTATACCATTAAAATGAGAAGGTTTCCTTTGAGATACATGTATTACACTTGCTAATTCGTGAAATAGAGTAATTTTCATTGACCTTCAGGTGATCGTTGCGTTAGATCACCCTTGAATGTGAATGAAAATTGGATAACAAATTGCTTAGTGCTGAGATGTTTCAATGAACCGTTTAAGCAGCCATGTCGCATATATGTGCCATGGTAAATTTTTTAAACAAATAAAAACCTGATATCATTGAAATGAGGCTTCTGTGATTTCGTTTGAGATACATGTATTACACTTGCTAATTCATGAAATAGAGTAATTTCCATTGACCTTCAGGTGATCGCTGCGTTAGATCACCCTTGAATGTGAATGAAAATTAGATAACAATTTGCTTAGTGCTGAGATTTTTCAATGAATCTTTTACCTTTTAACTGCTAAATTATTCAATTGCAATGTTCACCCACTTGAAGTTGTGTCTCGCTGACGCGATCCACAACTTCAAGTGACTGAAAATTATTCAAATTTGACAAAATGAATGTCAAGAAATTTCATATCTTGCTGATTGATGTCACATTTTATCTTTAACATGTTCAAAAGGTGGTATGTAATGTGCTAATAAAAAATGTAAAGAACGAATATATACGGCACCGGCGGTTAAAGGTTTAAGCAGCCATGTCGCATATATGTGCCATGGTAAATTTTTTGAACAAATATAAACGTGATACCATTGAAATGAGAATTTGTCTGTGATTTCGTTTGAGATACATGTATTACACTTGCTAATTCGTGAAATAGAGTAATTTTCATTGACCTTCAGGTGATCGTTGCGTTAGATCACCCTTGAAGGTGAATGAAAATTAAATGACAAATTGCATAGCGCTGAGATACTTCAATGAACCGTTTATACAGTCATGTCGCATACATGTATATGCCAAAGGGGTTATTGTTATTTTAAACTAATTTAAAATGAAATGTTGAAAAAAATGCATATACATTTGATATAGATATATCACACTTGGACATTCTCCTTCATTTGTTTATGTATGTTACAGTATATATAGTACATATACGATAAATGAATGATGTACGGTTACTACAACAATTTCTTTACCTTGTATATACAATAATTTTCGGACATCCACGTCCTTTTTCTCGAAGCATTTCCGTAATCCACTTCAAATGATCTCCATCTAATTTGGAAGCGACTTTTGCAATACCGAGGTGGATGTTTGGCCTGTAAGAATTATTTTATTTTTACAAAAGAGAATGTCATGTTCATGCGGTTAAGCAGATATGTATAGGTTGTATGTAGTAAAATGTTGAGGAATATTTTCTATTAATATTTTTTTTTATAAACATATTATATACGACCAAGAAGCCACATATGTTGTTATAGTTAAGTTATGGTGTATATGTTAGATCATTTACATTTAATATTAACATATTCTTACCTGTCTGGTATTTTTCCTTTGATTTTCACTTCATTTTTATTGATTCTTAGCATTTCCAGAATGGATTCAACCATTTCTGGAGTGGCCGTTGCTGTTAATCCCAAGACAGGCACCTCGGAAAGTGGTGTTCTCAGCCTCGTTAAATTTTTGTATTCCTTGCGAAAGTCCCTGTTTAAAAAAATTAAAAGGCATCAAGTCATTTGATAATAGTATTCATATCATTTCATAGATAAGTCAATGAATGAAATTAAAACATGTCAATTGGTTTTCGTTTATTGTGATATACTTTGTTTAATAAAATGTTCAATGCTAATTTATTTGTGTTTTTCATGTTCATTACATTTATCCCGTAACTTCAGTGATGTTCTTGCTCTTAACTTATAATTATTGTCTATGCTATAACACAGTCTGTAAATTGTTGCATTTAATTGACAATGTAGGTAAGAAGAATAATTTAGGAAAAGTTTTAAAAGAAAAATTAAAGAGAAATAATAGTTTGAAGGAGTTATAATTAGATGTATGGAAGTCAGACTAGAGAGTAAATAAATATAAAAATCACCATTTTATCATGCAGTGTATTTCGTCAATTGCAAGAAGGCATATGTTTGCACTCTGACTTTTCAACATTTCGTACCACTCGTTGCTTAGTATTGCCTCCGGAGATGTAAATACTAAAGAGTACTTGCCGTTTTTGATGCCTAAAATGAATAAAAGGAGCATGCTAGTAATTGTAGTGTACGTGTAAATAAGAAATTACTCGGGATTTAGTATGAACATAAATTTTAATATGCAAGTATGTTTAAATAATTCCAAGCGATTGTTATGTGGTAATAATCAGCGTGAAATATACATATACTTGAACAAATACCAATATCACCTACATTAATAATAAGAATTTTGGACAAAACAATTAAATACCTATCCCTTATCGTCTATAACAGTGGTGACAATGATTTTTACGGCGCATTTATAACTTTTTGATACAAATGCAATCATTGTATTTTAAAGAAATGGATACTGAGGTTAAAGTGTGTTAGTTCTTGTACTTTACATAGAAATGTGCCGTCATAACTGTGATTGTAATCTTCAGTTCGCACCTCGCAAGCAATTAAATTTCACAACTTCAATCACATAATTGAATCACTTCCGTGTTGTGGATCACCTTTATTGGAACGGAACAACGACATAGGGCTAACATTTCACGATGTAAAAAAGTATTTCATAGTGACACATGTCACGATGTTTTATCAGCAACGATAGAATGGATAAAATCAATTGTATATGCGGCTTAATAGGATATGGTTAGGGAACTATACCGTCATACTATACCTTGAAGGTGTATACAAATTTTTGTTATTGATACATTTTAATATTAAAATTTACCTCACGATAAATGAACAAGAGAATTTATAAGGAGATGGGAGAGATGGTACAAATGATAAGATAGCTTCACGTCGGCGGTAAAATTTTAACTTTGTGAAATAAATGGCTGTTTGAATTTATATCGCATAATATGCGGTACTATTCACAATGTGAATGAGGAGAAGTATTTTAACTCTACTTTATCAGTTTAAATAGTAAATAATTTTAATCTAAATAAATGGCTGTATGTGTGTATATGTGTATGTGTATACTGTACTTTAGACTTGTAATTCAATTTACCTATTATTGTTGACTGCTCCATGTCTTTGTGAGCCAATATACAGGCTGATGATATCCCAACTCTTGTCCACCTTCTCACCTGATCGAGCATCAGTGAGCGGAGTGGAGCCACCACAATGGCTATATGTTTCTTTTCGGGATGTAACTGTAAGGAATAAGAAAGAATAGATAACACACTTTAAATTTTCTCTGGATTGATACAATAAAAATTGGGAAGTAGACAATGTTCCGTCAAGTGATACAAATTTGGTAAAAGATTTTTCCGCCATTATACTGTATGAGTGATATTTAGATGGAAGAGTAGGAAAATAGAAGTTAATATGACTTTTTTTTACATCAATGAACTACAATGTTGTGGCGCTAAACTAGCTTGTTTGAAACTGCACAGAACAAGCTTTTTTCTGAGACAGTATCTTCAATGGCTGAACATTTATTAACCAGGACGCATAAAGATGTTTTGAGATGAGCAGCTTACGGTGTTATGCCATGGTATGGGGATGTGTGGTGACAATTGGTGAAGGCTGGTTGATAATATAAACGAAGTGGCGATTTATACGGCAAAGGTAAAATAGGAGTCAATGGGAGCCCGTCATTTCGTAAACGAGGCTGTCCATAGAAGATCAGCCTTCATGGCCTAACGCCTATCCTTTATGTTGACATTGTGGCGGATCGAGGGGGGGGTGGAGGAGGTGGAGGAGGGGGTTGACCGCCGGCGCTCGCCCTACCCGTTCCGTGTCACTAAAACAAACAAATAGGCCACCCCCCTTCAGTGAAATCATGCAGCCCGCAGAGTTAAGTAAAGAGCTAGGGAGCGTTGTTGGGACTATTTATACCATGGACAATATTAAACACCATGAAATAAGTTACCAATTACATAATTGATCGTATAATGTTTCACTTTGTCCGGTATATATGATTTACATCAGCATAAAAACCGAAGACAGCCTACAATATAGAAACTGTGTATACTTACATAGTCCATTATGCTTGGGAAAAGCGCGAAACAGTCACTTTTCCCAAATCCTGTTGGGTAGATCCCCATGACATGTTTTTTCTTTAGAAGAGTATTCAAAATTTCAATTTGATCAGAGTTCAAGTATTGGTGTTCCAAATTCAGATTTAATTTCCGCACAATTCCTGTGACATCCATCTTGCTGAGAGCATCTGGCTGCTGTGTGCTTGGACCACGTCGTACTTAGGGAGCTACCATTTAATTGTGGGGGGGGGGGGTGTACTAGAAGCGTCATTACTGAGTCTTTATGTAGGCCCCTATTCACAAGAACTTTAATGCGAATTACATTTGTAACATTATGCAGGCCAACGTTAATAATATTAGCGCATTTTTAGAGCCATATTTTCTCCAACTAAATGTTCCAATCCCCTCCCTTGACAATAAAATGGTAGCCCCTTAGCGGTACAAAAACTCGCTGCTAACGGCTGCAGTATATAGATTGTCACTCACCACATGTCACCGCAGGGGGTGATAATCAACATAATTGTCACCCCCCGCGAAGACTGTCATGGTGAGTGAAAGCAAGGGTTTAAATCCCCTGGTGGCTCTGAAAAGAGAACAAGCGAACTTTCTTAATTTCACAATTAAGATGACACGCTTCTAGGAATTTTCTAATTCTCAAATTATCAACTTTAGACACCTTTTAGACCATTCCACCCAAATTCAATGAAATTCCATAACTCTGGCGTTCTTTCTCAGGGTATGCGGGAGTATGGCGATGGCACACAGACAGTCAGGCAAACAACACGAGGTAAATTGATCACATTTGATCCAAAATTCAGAACGCAATTTTAAGTATGTCAAACATACTAAGTGAACTTAAGTGTACACGAGAGGCATAGGTTTAATAAAAGAAATGTCTCAAATGTTCATTTAAAGGACCTGTCAAAACTAACACTTTATCGGCCTTTTCCATCCAGATTTCAAGAGTTAAGACACGAGATATAGGGTAGCTACCGGCTGATTCAACACCTCATTTAGACCACCGCGACCCTCTGTTCGCCGAGGGCGCATCAAAATTAATTAAATTCTAAAATGCTTCTGTTTCCAGGTTCCTTGCCTCCCTTGCCAACCAGACATTCTCTAATGAGTATTATATACTAATGAAATATTTGGATAGGCTAAGAGAAAGCTTTTAATACAAGCTTCGAATGCCTTAATCCCACTCTCAGCACCCTTCGGGTGCTAGGGTTCACCCATTTTCTGCAGTATATAGAGCATCGCCCCAGCCAACACGATACATTGACCCAATGCTGGGTTAATGTTGGGCCGACGTCGGAGACGGCGGGCCAACAGTAACTTAGCATTTGGTCAATCTATAGTGTTTGACACACAATGTGAGCCCAGCAAAAAGATACATTTCTCCTATGTTGTTTCAAAAGAAATCCTTGCAAATTTTTTTTTCATTTATTATCATACAAATAAAAAATAGTTGTACATTATGTACTATGAGTATTTTTTTTATACATATGTAATACCGAGCAGTCCTTTGAAACTTTTAGAATTAATAAATCATTGATTGATCGATTTATTTAAGGTTGGGTCACCTAGCATTACACCAACACAGAACAATGTATCGTGTTTGTTGGGAGTTAGGCACTCTACAGGTTAGGTCCAGCTAAAACGAATCGCGTCTCCGCCGCTGTGCATGTTAGTTCAAATGTGACCGTAAGGAAACAGGTTTGTTAAGATGGACGCACACTGTTTACTTCTGAGAAGCCATCGTTCGTCACTTCAATCGTTTCTTACGGCTATTAAAGTCATTAATACAGTCTAAAATATCTATTTGTTGTAAGTATATGTTATATATAATATGTTATGACTACTGAATTGGTGTGAGATAACGTACTATCATAGTTATATCGATTCGACAAAAACTCCTGCCCGCTGCGGCATCATTCGGCCCTGGTCTGAGAGTGACGAAGCCACCAGTTGGCAACCATTCGTCCGGCCAGACCCCTGGTTAAGGTGAGGTATTAGGCTACATTATTGCACATTCATAATAAACCAATAAAGCCACTTCAAGAGGTTGAGGTGAATCAGACGACGCTGTCCTCCAGACATGGACGGAAGCTCCCCCATTAGGGGTGAATGGGGAAGAAACATCATGTCTCTTTGAACCTGAGTTTCATAGCGGGGGACGAACCGGCGTGACAAGCATTTGGCGTAAGGGGGCTATCATCCAATTACTATTTTTTGAACTGGACAATTTTTTTCTTTCACCCCTGTCTGCAATATTTTATTTATTTCACACTCTTCCTCAAGAAAAATATACCCTATTTATTTCACCTTCTTAGATTTTTGTTCTCTCTACAAAGTTGGATACCAAACTACATATTTTTGGAAGGTGTTGGCAGAATTTTTGTTTAAAAATATTATATATTATAGTCTTTACTGCAATTTATTGAAGCCTAATTTTAGGTATGGGCGCTAATAATTTTGTAGCATAACAAACGGTTTTGCATTTTTAATGTGCGGCGATTCCAATGAATTATAATGATCACGCGAAATCAGTAAAAACTGATCTCAATAATATAAATTTAGGCTTCGCTTGGTGTGAAACTTATTGCTTGAATAATTGTAAATAAACTTTGGTGAATTTAATGGTAAAACTGTATAATGTAGGCCTACCTGGATTGAAATATAATGCATGAGAACTCATATTCAAACTCATCTCATTCACCAGGGAAGATTTTGTTCAGTGTTGCGCAGCGGAAAACTATATAATTCGGCCAATATTCTACTAATTTTAGGAATGTCTCATTTCTGCCAATGGAGATATTTTTTATCCGTAGGTCTGCAATAAACATGTTTTTCGAGGCATAATCGATTAAATTTTGGTAATGATCCGGATTAGGCCCTACGATCCGGATCCAGAATTAAAAAGGTTTGATAAATAAGATAAATGTTCATTTGGGAGTACTATTAAATATATTGTCTTAACCCCTTTCTGAACTAATTTTTAAGAAATTTTACACACATTATTATAGTAATGCGGCGACCACCCTGAAGATTATGAAACGAACTTAAATGGTTATTAGAAGTTGAAGATAATAATAATGGTTAAAGATATTAACTTTTATACTACATATACACTTTTTTTCAATGACATTTTTAGGGTATGCCCCTTGTCATCACTAGAACATAGTGTTTGTAAAATTTCATGAAAATTGGTTGATAATTGACTGAGAAATCAGCATAATTCATTTAGGCCCCTACTATGACTATGATTGGTAGAGGCCTATAGTCTCTTTCGCAATTGCGACTTTCGTTTATTTTTACTTTGTTTCATCTTTTCCTCAGAATCGCAATACAGAAAGAAAGAGTAAATCAAAATGTGTACTCACTACTACTATTATACATGCAGGCATATTATTACCATAGTGCCGTGTCAAGGCAAAATGCCGTAATTGAATATTTAAAAAAATAAGTGTACATTATCAAAAACTAGACCTACTCGTGGTATCAATATTTTTCTACCCTAAAAATATTGTATTAATATTTAATATGACCCCCCCCCCCCCCCACAGCTATAGCCCTATAATATTTGGAAAAAAATAAGAAATGATTCTATCAATTTATTAAAAAACTACTGCATATGATGCAATCACCCCTATTCCCGTTTATTCAGTTTTCGCGATAAAAAAGGCGAAAATCATAATTAAATATATACTATTATATTCTAAAGCGACACAATCGGGCCCAAATCTTCATTTTTTTGCTTGGCTCCTTGATATGTCCATAAAAGAAGAAATACGGGAGTAACTGATAAACGGGGTTTTCGGTATACTTGTTTTGTTGCCACAGCAACCCAAAATTTAAAAGATTTCCGCAATTCTAGTATATAGACATGTTCACATATTATGGAAATATCAATGAACCAAAACCATTTTTTGGCCTTTGGATGATTTTAGCCTGATTGTGTCGCTTTAATTATTTTTGCTGTCCCTTTAAATCATCATATTATAGCACAGGTGACTGACACGTAGATTAAAGTATTCGTAGGGCTTGAGCAATAATCTTGAGTTTTATAACATATCATTGATTTTTTTTCATTTTTAGAAAATGTCTGTATTTTTACAATAAAAATCAATTAATGGCTCACTATAGGCTACTTCGGAAACCTCATCATGTTATGAGATTGAAAGAAGAAAAAATCCACATAAATATAATAAAAACTGAATAATATACATTCAGTTTATTAGATTATTATTATATTTGTGTAATATGCGTATGGTTAAAATAATTATAATTTGTTAGGAGCATTGTGTCCAACAGTGTAGCTAGGTCCGTTAGGTGTACTATGCA